>JAVGVS010000675.1:131719-147179 GCA_032718565.1 Distichodus sexfasciatus | reverse complement strand
TTATTATAAGGTGGCCTGGACTTGGGGGACCGCTGGGGGGTGGGGGCGGGTGGATGTCTGAAGGGGTTTAGAGGGTCAGACTGAGCGGGTTTTTTTGTTTGTTTGTTTTTTTGTAAAGAAGCAATTGTACACAATTGTATATGACCCCTTCTATGTAAAACCAATAAAAAATTGATCCCAACATTTTCCTAATTCAAGGACAAGTTTCCCTGAGAGCAAGTTGGGATTATGGGTCTTATTCAGGGACCCAATGGTGGTAACATTGGAGATAGAATTCGAACCCACAACCTCTTGGTCCAGAGACGAGTGCCCTGCCCTAACCATTAGACCTTAATTATGAAAATGGACCACTAGACGTAAATTATGAAAATGGAAGTCGCTCTGGATAAGAGCATCTGCTAAATGCCGTAAATATAAATGCAAATGTGAATATGTCCCACATATGGAGCTATTGTAAGGCAAGACAAAACATTTTAAGCATATTTTATATTTAAATTTTTTAAGCTAAAGTAGAATTGACCAAATTAAAAGTGAGAAGTAGAATAAAAGTTCATTTATTTCATAAAGTAAAAAACACAAAATTCTGCCAAGTAGGTTTAAAAAAAATGGACAAGGAATTTGCCTCAAAGAATTTGGTTGTTAGTGACTCTCCAGCTCAATATACAATCAACAATAAGCACTAGCCATAGAACAATATACAACACAAATTATACAATATACCTTATGTGTTGAAAAAAATAATAAAAACATACACACTATATAACGTGTTTAAAAACAAAACAAACCTGTTAAGTACACTACACAGAGGGTAGGGAGGTAGGGAGCAAGGCGCTATTTTAATAACACTAAGAGCTGAGTGTGCTATTGACACACTATGTAGTATGCTATCGTGTGATTTGGGACACGCCCAGGGTCAACTCACGGGAAACGCATCATAATCCGACCTACGGAAGCCTGTTGGTTCGAGCTTTGAAGCAGGAAAACATGGATTTCTGCCTAGTCTATTTTTTGTACATATTTTGAGTCTGGCTATTGTTATATATTTCTAATCTGACTCGTTTTCTTTTTGGTCAGTTTTAGATTTTCTGCGTCACTTTAGTTGATAAACGTAGCTTTTATACGCACAATGCTCTAGCGTGAGCAGTTAGCCACATAGCAAGGTCAAGTTGGCGAACACGTGAGAACTCGGATTGTGAGTGGCGTTTGGACTTTTTCTCAGAAGAATGGCCGGTCTGATCAACTTCGAGGACGAAAAGGAGGTGAAGCAGTATTTGGACAACTTAAACGTGGAGTACAGCTTCCAGTGCTACAGCGAGAAGCAGGCTGAAGGTAGCGGATCTGCTGAGCGCTGTTCGGGAAGCGCGGTGCTGAAGCCCAGTTCCGGACCTGGGTCACTGTAGCGGTGTAACGATACATCGATCTACATCAATACCTCGAGTCGATAATCAATTAGCCCAGAGCATCGATCCAAAATGAAAATATAGATCAGACACCACACATATTGTCACTTTATATTGAACAGGAGGTCTATTTGTACAGGGTTCCCTCAGGTCCTTGAAATCCTTGAAAGTTTGTGAATCTGAACAAATGACGACTGCTGTTAACATGTTATTATTTTGCCACCACAAGTTAGTTTAAATCTATGCCTACACCGACTTTTAATTTGCCAAAGTTCGTTTGTTCTTCTGTACATCTTCGGCACTACATTCTTGTGTTTCCTGTGTGTAGTCAACGTAACGTGCGTAGCCACTTTAGGTGCAACCAGAGTTACGCTGAGTCAGAGTGGAATTTGAGGATATTGGTCCTGGAAAGTCCTTGAAAGGTCCTTGAATTTGATGTTAACTAAGGTGTGGGAACCCTGTTTGTATTAAAATGGTCGTTTGCTTTTCATTTAAATGTCTGGTTGAGGACTTAAAACATGTCAAATGATATTTTAGCCGCTTTTTGGGATTTGATATGAGTGGAAGTGATTGTCTTAAATCACCATCTATTGTCTCATATCAAATTCTGGATTTTAGTCAAGTCAATACAAAGCACATTTAAAACCAAAGTGCTGTACTGCTATAAATTATAACATAAGCATAATTCATTCATTTATTCATCCATTATCTGATCTGCTTAATCCTTATCGGGGTCACATGGACCAGAGCCTATCCTGGGGGTTTGGGTATGAGCACGGGACCAACCCTGTCTGGGTGTCAACACACCGTAGGGCACACACTCAACACAAACACACTTGCAGTCACTACTTTAGATTCATTTAGATTAACCAATTTAGATTAACAAATCAACCTAGAGTGCTTGGACTGTTGGAGGAAACTGGAATACCCAAGAGAGCATGGGGAGAGCTTACAAACTCCACACTAAACCCCTGGGTTCGATCCCCAAGAGAATTTGTGTGTGTGTCAAATCAAAATCGGATAAGACTTTGTGATATCGGCAGACATCAATTATTGTTTAATATTGTATCATGATGATTTGTACTCTATTTTTCACCATATTATGTTGGTAATGTTTGCAAACTTTTGCCTCTTATCTCTACTTTGACCTTTAGGTTGTCAGAGACTGGCAGATTTCTATGAGACTGTGAAGAAGGACTATGAGGCCACCACTAAAGTCCTCAAGCACAACTGCGAGGTCAACGGTTATGGCGAGAGCTGCTACAAGCTCGGGGCTTATCATGTCACTGGCAAAGGTGGAGGCTTTATCTGGTTTAGACCAGTATTAATTCTACTTTAACATTACTTTAATAATTCTACTTTCAAAGTAAACTTTATATTATACTTCAATTGTACAGTAAATTATACTACATTACACAGTGAGACGAGACAATGTGGCCCGTTTTAACAAAAACGGCACATAAATGTGCAACAAAAATGCAAATTAATGAAAAAACTAAGAGAGGCAGTGTCACAGCTGCAACCCCAAATGTTCAGGTTTTAGTTTTTCTTTGTTTTTAGTTTTTTGGAGCTCGAAATATGGGGATGGAGTAGGAGTCGGCACTTGAAATATTGAGTGTGATGGGGATTTGGGGGATCAAAACATTGAGTGGGGAATTTGACATTTTTGTGGGAAGGGGGATTGGGTACTCGAAACATTCAGATGGGTTTCTGGCCTCAAAATATTTTTTTAGGAGTGGCGGTTGGGGGCTCGAAACATTAGGTGGGGGTTTGGGGCTCTAAATATTTTGTGGGAGTGGGGGGCATGAAATATTTTGTGGGAGGAACGAACCACTGCCCTAACTCAAATCGATGCACTTTCATCCTCTCTTTTCCACACCAGGTGGGGTGCCAGAGTGTCTAAAAACAGCGTACACCTACTTCACCCAGGCGTGTAACACCCCAGGGAAGAAAACCATGGACGCTTGTCACAATGTGGGCTTGCTGACTCAAGACGGCCGAGCGCTGGAGCAAGCCCCGGACCCCGTGAAGGCCTGCAGGTATTTTGAGAAGGCCTGCGAGGGAGGTTTTGCCCCCAGCTGCTTCAACCTCAGCGCTCTCTACATCCAGGGTACGGAGGGAGTGGAGAAGAACATGCCCCTGGCTCTGAAGTTCGCCCTGCGAGCCTGCGATCTGGGCCACGTGTACGGCTGCGCCAACGCCAGCCGCATGTACAAACTGGGAGACGGAGCACAAAAGGACGATCAGAAAGCAGAGGAGCTGAAGAACAGAGCGCGAGAACTCCATGGACAGATAAAAGAGCGGCAGTTGAAATTTGGAGAGTGAAATATTGCTTTATGGTTCACTGTGGCATTTCTGCTTTTATGGTGCTACATTAAAGATGTAGTGAACAGAAGATGTGAAAGCTGAATTTATGTGTGCATCAGTGCCTGTGGAAGGATTGTCACCTGCAAGAGAATTTTTAGTAAAATAGTAAAATAATAGTATATGATAATAAATTATTTGATACATTATACAGGTCCATATGCAGTCCTACAAGGGATGTTTTTGCTACAGGTACGCTACTCCTGGTTGTATATCCAAATCCACATTAAGATGGTAGATTCCAGCAGTTCATCGTTATAGCCGAACGTGCAAAAAAGCATCTAAAAATCACAATAATGAATACACATCATATAGGAATGTTTTTATTTTTGTCTAAATGCAATATCTAAGGGAAAAACACAATGTTTTAATGAGTAACTGACCTATTGCACAACTTGTGTTAGTTCAACTTTGACAATTTTACTAATATTTACTACAAAACTGGTTGAAAATATGCTAGTCAAAAAGGGACTGTACCATTGCTCATAACTTGAACATTGAAAATTATTAAGTTTTAGTGATTATAATATTGTTCACCACACCTTAAATGAGTAGCCAATACCTTGAAAAACTAATTTTTACAATTGTTAAAAGATTGTGTGAAGCAAAGTGTAAGTGCGTTTTGAACATTCTTACAGATTATTGTAAAGTTTAGTCATGAATTATTTTTCACTGTTAAAGTCATGATCATTAATATGAAAATATTATTGTTTGTGGCAATTGTCATTTCAGAGGATGTTGTAGCTAAACATCTTTAAGCATTAATGTTTTGTTCTGAACATTTTTTGGGATTTGCAGAGTATTGTGGCTACATGTTTAAGGTGTGGTGGCAATATAATAATCATCAATCAACATTTGCCAAAATTATAGGCAAAGGTAAAGTGTTTCTGCTTTTTGACTCCAGGTTTCAAACGTTGGACAAGTGTGAGTAAGTATAAAAAGATATTCATAAAATTATGCAACATATCTCTAGAAACTGATCAGTTATAAAACTGAATTTTGAAAGGAATGGAATTGGAAAAAAATACACTTCACCTTTGTAGTATGTAATATCCACCAGGGGGCGCTATAAGATCCATTATATTTTTACTTTGGAGCACAGCGTATAACATTCATACATGGAATTGTAAAAAACAGCCCAGATTGTCCAGTAATGCCACAATTGTCATGCAACGGACCCTCCAAATCCCCCTGCAACACAGTCATAACTGTCATAACATTTTATTCTAGTTCCCTATGACAATCACTTACTTAAAAATTGTATCGTTTATCGCTTCCCCTTTTTACACAACTCCTTATGTACAGTATATAGCACTTTTCCCACTTAAAAAGTGCTTTACTTTAAGAATTAAAACAGGAAATTTGTTCCACCGTTGAAAACACAGCACTGAAAAGAGTCCTCATGCACATATTTCTCTTCCTTTCACTGCTGCATTCTGGATTAAAATGGGAAAACTTTTCAGCATCTTTTAATTTGGGGAGATTGGTAGCATAACAGGAGTTGGCCCAGTGATCGGAGGGTTGCTGGTTAATTAAGGTACTGGACTGGCAAAGGTACCACTGAGGTACTCATGAGCAAGGTACAGTCTCCAACCACTTCTCCCCTCTAGAGTGCTGCTAAAAGCCTGCCCACTGCTCCTTCACGGATGGGTTAAATGGAGAGGTCACAAATGGTTTTGGTGCATTCACAATGATAAATAATAACTCACTTAAATTCAAAAGTCTGACACCGAATACATAGATTTCAGATTCTCTATCTACAAGTCACTTCATCTCCAGAAGGCACCGCCCGGGTCTCCCTGCTTGTACTCCACGCCAGGGCCCACAACCGACTCTTATCTCCCACACTGTACTGCGTTTTTGCACATCTATATTGTCATATTATGCTTCTCGTACTGTGAATCCATAGCATGGATTGTATAGTTCATCCATATCCACTGCATACATTCTCCACTTCTGGCTCATTCATGTCCTGACTTTTCTCATTCTGTGTTGTGTAGAAAGAAAGTGAGAGATTATTTGTCATTGTGAACACAGCACACAACCAAATGTGACCTCTGCATTTGACCCGTACATGACGGAGCAGTGAACAGCTGACATGAGGCAGCACCCAGGGAGCGGTACTTGGGGACGGTACCTTGCTTATGAGTACCTGAGTGGTACCTTTATCAGTCCGGTACCTTTACTGAACCAGTGACCTTCTGATCACAGGGCTAACTCCCTTACTTTTACACTACCACCCTGAGCAGTAGCTCTGTAACTCTCTAAAAATGCATTTGTGCATCAACATTTATATTCTTCTGTTTCCATTTGTGTCTTTTACATAAAAACATACGTTTTAAACATTTTTGTTCTTGATTTATTAGCGCCAACCACCAAAGCAAATTCCTAGTATGTGACAACGTACTTGGCAATAAACTTTATTCTGATTCTACTCCTGCACGTCAGAGGTCCGTGCAGACGGCGTGCAGACGGCGTGCAGACGCTGAGCAGGCAGCCAACCGCCGGTTGTGAAAAGGCCGCAGACGCGCAGGTTGCTGCTGGAGCTCCGCCCACCTCCATCCCGCAGAAGGCGCTCGCTGCACTTGTCGCTCGGCTCCCCGGAGTTTGTTGGGCTTCTATTTGGGGGAGGAGGGCAGTTAAATCGGCAGCCCTCTCGAAATAATTTGTTACCCTTATCCCCGAACCGGATCTAACGGGAAATCTTGATCAGGTCAGTTATACTTCTATTTTTTAAAATAATATTTCATTAAGGTCGCCGGCTGCACCGTAAATGGGGCGAGTCTTGGTGGCTGCTAGCTAACGGTTAGCCGCTAGCGAGGCGCTCTGAGGTAAAATTTAAATCCTTTGCTAGCTGCGTCTGGCGCCTAGCCTCGGGATTATCTCTTAGTGTGTGGGTGTTTGTTTGTGAGTGTAAGTGTGAGTGTGTGTGTGTAGGTTTTTGTTTTTAACGAACACAACGTTTTTACGCCCAACGTTGACATCTTTCTCTCGGCGTCCTCACGCCGCTCGCATGTGGGAACGTGAGGCTTTGTTTTTAGCCAGCTAGCCGGCTAATGTCTGGACTTTCTCCTGTCAGGATTTGGTGCAAGATTTGATGGTGAGCTTTTCGCGCTACTCTTGTTGGATTTTTCTAATCCCGTGGGCCGGACCTGGCGACACCGTGTCCGTCTGGTCGGTTACACACTAACTTGTGGTTGTTGTGCTTTCTTGTGTATTGTTGTGGTGAATCCTCGCCGGATTCGGGGTGTGTCACTCATAACAACAGACAGCGGTCTCACACACACACACACACACACACACACACACAGTCCATAAAACGAGTGGTAAGACTAGAAAGCTCTCCGATTGTTTGGTTCATAACCCCGAATTCGTTTGTTCTATGTGCAACGTTCGTGTGGTACTTTAACTTGTAGCTTGAATCTTCAACACAAACGTTATTCAGGTTAGAGCTGCATAATATATCGTTGCGACTTTATCATCGCGGTCTCAAGACGTGCGGTTTCACGTAAGAAAATTAGTAGTCAAACAACTTTTTTTTGCCTCTTAATACAAAAGCAAGTCTTTAAGTTCTCCTAATTAAGTACCACCGAGATACACATGAAGTTTCCTTGATTTAAAAAAAAAAAACTGTTTCAGTTTTTCTTTTCTTCTATTTTCTTTTACGGTGTTTAAATTCTCATTTCTGTATCAAGGAGTTACATAATGAATTTGGCTTTTCTACCACAAATAATGCAAATAAAAATTAGTTTCCACAAATACTTCACAGGGGCAGTTGGTAGCATAACGCTTAGGGAGTTGGTCCCGTGATCGCAAGGTCACTGGAGCAACTTGGGGTTAAGGGGCTTGCTCAGGGACATTATGATGGTAGTGCTGGAGGTAGGATTTGAACCCATGACCTCTTGGTCCAGAGGCGAATATCCTAACCACTAGATCACCACCATGATCCAGCCATTGATAGTGCAGCACTACCATGGTGGTTATGTGCTGTGCTGTGTTCATAATGACAAATATGTAGTGTTGGACCAGTGATCGGAAGGGCGTCCCGGACTGGCAAAGGTACCCTTGAGGTACTCATATTCATGGTGCCATACCCAAACATTGCTTCCTGGGCACTGACAAAAAATGCAGAGGTCATGCTTTGTTGTGCTGTGATGTGTTCACAATGACAAATAATCAGTGACTCACTTAGGTAGTAATACATGACTGAAAAACATCAAAATGTCAGTTTTCTCAGTGTTGTGCAGCCACATATTTTTAATTTACTAGATGGTAGGTCTGCATGATATTTGGGCAAAATTCACACAATCTCTTCCGTTGATTGGATTTTAAATGATTTAAACACATCAGTGCTGTACAGTTCTGTTTGAAAATTATATTTATCCAGAATGAATGTGTTGAATTCATTGGGAAAAACTGACATTGTAATATTTGTATTCCTGCCAAATATATTATTGAATATTTAAAGATTTAATTGGCTAGATCCTTTTGGGGGGGAACTATTCTAGAATGATTGTGGTCAATGTAGGGTAGTGCTTCTGAACAGAAAGTAAAAGTAATATTACTAAAAATAAGCCTTCTCAAAATCTCAAACCATCCTTGCTAGAACTTTAACCAAGAATTGTGAAATCAGAGTACGTCATGTTATATTAGACTGACCTTTCTTGTAGATCAGTTCCCAAAAAATGAACTCTGTTTCAAACGTTGTAGCTTGACCTGTTTTATATAGGCTATCTCCTCCGATTTGATGACGACGGCAATGCTGAAATGATGTATCATGCTGCTGTACTCAATAGTGACTTATTCTCCATGAATTAGGAGTACTGTCACGCCCTCTCCAACAGACCAGCCTGACGTGAGGATTCACAACAAACCTAGCTGATCAATTTTTCATGACATGATGAGTTGGCTTTTGGATTGTTGTACCAGGCCAGAGCAGGCGTTGATGTGTTTAAATCGAACCTGCTGGTACATGGTATTTAAAACTCGATCAATGGGAATGATGGACAGGGTATGAAAAGCAGATCGTTAATATATTTAGTCTTCCCTTGGTCCTAATTTATTGATCATGTATACACTAGATAATAGGTCAGCCATCCTGAAAATCCTGATTTTAGTAAACACAGAGGAGCAAATTCCTTGCCTGTGCTGGCTGAAAGCACTCAGGATGGGTTTACTGGGTTTTATTGTCTGCTGCCCTGTCTTTAACTCGAACTTTGCAAACACATTGTCAGGTCAGTCTCGGTTTATGTGTACGTTGCCGAGACGTTGTCTGACCGTCTCATCCGCTCTTGGTGAATAGAGTCGTTCTTTATCATTGTTTGAGGGAGATAGTCCTGCTGTTGGCCCATATGGTGGATTCTTGATTCATGGCCCAGAGGTCACAAGTTCAAGCCTGTCATCAAACAAAGTTCCTAAAGTTTAGGTGGTAAAGTTCAACTTTTTGGTGAATGCGCAGGCATGCTCGGATTATACTAAACTTATCATGCGAGTAGTAAAGTAAATAGTTAGCTGCAGAAAACCTTAAATTTCTTCCATATTAGAAACGGTTATTTGAAATCTGTATTCTAGTCATGCCTTGTCTGGTAGTTGCAAAGCTGTGTTTTATTTTAAACTCTAGTTTTATTTAAAGTAAACCCTTTATTTTTACTACTAGACGTATGCACATGTAAGACCTGTGTGGGATTTTGTTTTGGCTTTGCAGTGTATGTGTGTGGGCGACTGGATTGTTAAAACATGAGAAAAGTAAAACATTCAAGCACAAACCTATTAAACTCAGCCATATTATGCTCCTCCATGAATTTCAGCGTTTATGCCCCCAGCTGCACATTAGTGAGCTCTGTTCCACAATCCAACCCCTAATGCACTGTTTACATGCTGATACATTAATGAGGATTATCCAAATACTGGAGGCTGCCAGGAGAGCCTGAACACAACCAGCTTTTTCCTGACAGTATGTAGAGGATATTGTATTTGCACAGGGATGGACGATATGACCTCAAATCAATATCGCAATTAATAGAGCGTTTTACCTTGATTACGATTAATGAACAATATTCAGTTTTAGTCTCTTAGTTCCCTGAGAAGGTTTGTACTGTTGGGTTACTTTATTTTCTAATGAAAGAGTGCATATTTTAAAAATAATCTCAGTAACCGTTTGATTTAAGATTGGGCAAGATTATGTGGATTAGAGTTTCTGAATGTTGGTTGGGATTAATTTTCGATTAATTGCCCAGCTTTACATTTACATCTATTTTAGTAATAAAACGCATTCTTTTAGTGCAGCACAGTTTTGCAGTAGTTTGCGCTGCTGCCTCACAGCGAGAAGGTCCTGGCTTCGATCCACGGGTCGGCCGTAGGGCCTTTCTGTGTGGCGCTTGCATGCTCTCTCCGTGTTCGCGTGGGCTCCGGTTTCCCTACCACACTCCAAAAGCATGCAATATAGGTTATTTGGCGACTCTTAATTGGCCCCCTAAAGTGTGAATGTGAGTGTGATTGTATGAGTGTGTGTGCGCCCTGCACTGTGTTGGCACCTGGGATAGGCTCTGGGCCCTGCAACCCCTGTTGGGATTAAGCGGTTATGAATGAACTTCTGATATTTACCATTAATGTGGATTTTTCCATTCACAAACCCTGCAAAAAAGTAGAGCATTAATTTTATTATTCTGTAATGCACATTTACACAATTAGGTAATGCATCATGTGTAACAGCATGGCTAATACATCAAACATTCTCCATCACGACCTGACCCTACGTAGAGAGCATGTGCTGTAATGAATCATGTCCACTTCAGTTGAAAGAGTGAGGAGTGTTCTGAGAAATGACCTTTATCACAGTACATCCTCTCGAGCAGTTCCTGCAACTGGACATGCTCATACTTAAATTCAGATGCTGATCATTTAATCCAGTCACAATAGCAGTCAGCAACATCACAAATGTCAAGAAGTGTGTTTCTCATACTGCTTGGCGTTCCACTTTGTTGTGTTGCCCGTAGGTCTTTTCTGTTTTTTTGTGGATTAGATATGTTTGTCTCTCATGCTTCCTGCCTCCTCTCAAGTCGGTCTTCCTGCCGCCATCTCCCAGGATCCCCCTGGGGCGAACGACGGTCCGTGTACGGGTGAACAGAGAGTTGTTTGGGTGAAGAGATGCCGACTATTTAGGTGCTCAACTTGTCTGACGTGTGCAGGCTGGCAGCAGAGAGAGAGACTTGAATTAGGCAGATGCAACCTGTAATTTAACTGCTTTGCTTTGTGTAGCAACCAAAAATCAAAGCTCCTGTTTGTGTGTCGGAGAGGTCCGTATGACTTTTTTTTTTTAATTCACAGCGCCTCCCCTTACCTGTTCGGCACTGAGAAGTGATTATTCACAGATTACATCTGTGTGAAAGGGGACTCTTCTACTCCACCAGAGCCTCCCTTTTGTGTGTGTGTGTGTGTGTGTGTGTTTCGGCTTTATGCAGCCTGCTGTGGTTTGTCTCCCTGCTCAAATGACAAGGGACTTTCTGAAACTCAAGATGCGTAAGCTGCACTCTCAATTCAATTGAACCCAGTTGTTCTGGCATCTAGGTGTGTGTTGGGTTTAGAAATTGCTTTTGGTTGGTGTGTGGATTTAAGGATATGATTGTTAGGGATACACCAATCCAACTTTTTCAGTTCCGATTCTGATGCCGATACTTGGAATTTGGGGCTGATACCAGTTTTTAAAAACCTTTACAGTCCTAAGATAACTTAACTATACCTTAGTTTTTAGGCTTATTGCAGTGTTTGTGTAGAAGTTAGTAATACATGCGTTATGTTGGTGTTTAGGACATAAAGACAGTGTCTGTTTTATTGGATTGCAGTTTTTATTATGCAGAAACGTTATATGGCTTAGTACTGTGAAGGAAAAATAAGGTTAGTGCCAGACGGAATCACTTCTTTATCCATTTGGAATACATCTGGATGTAGAATAACATAATTTGATGAAAAAATGCATTTTTCTACACCTCATTTTGGACTCCTTTTTGACATGGTGGTGTTCCACACTAACGCAACGAACTCGCGTCTCAGAGTAAGCAATGGAAACACTGAGTAAACGGCTGTATTTTGAGTAGAACGCTGGTAGATTTTGTTGTTTATCAGCTAAACGTTTTAGTGAATGTGCGTCTCTCACGGACACAGACTTCTCTATGAAAGTTTTGGGGGGTGGTTTCCAGGGGAATCTCCAGCTTAGGCAGCCTGGTCAGACTGTCCCTTGGCTCTGTTTCTGCAGCTGCTTTGACTTTCTCAGCATGAAATTATGTGCCTGTAACGAGCAGAAATAGTGTTTGTAGATCCATTTTTAGTCAAAAGAACAGTTTTCTATTTTTGACCAACACGTTTGAGCTTTTCTTTGCTCACTGTCCAGCCACTGTAGTCACTGTAGAAGGCTCAGCCTTGAAATGATGAACTTGAATGTGTGTTTTTTTTTTTTAATCAATCTTTTTATTTGGAGTTATGTCAATATTTTGATTCTATTATATTCATGTAGTAGTTTTAGTATCACTTGTTGGAGACGGTTTATAAAAAGGCAAAAGCAGATAATGCAACTTCTCTTGTTGTCGCAGGTGCTGTTTTCTGTAACAGTTGTATTCAGTCCATCTTCAGCTTTTTCATGTCCATATTGACCTACACATCATATCATGAGTGATTTGCTACAACCTGTCTCTCACGCATGCAGTTTATAGTTCAGTTGATGTGTCTTGTGCCGTGGAAGCCGCCGGGATTCAGACAAGCAACGCTCTCACCTCCTCTTTTAGACTGACAGTCTGCGTGGGTTGCCGGGGCAACGGCAGCCTCAGCCAATATGCTGAGAGGAAAGTGAAAGGCGATGAGGAGAGAGATGATGATGATACTGATGATGAGGGGCAAGTTCTCCTTGAATGTCTCGCATCCTGAACTCACATGGTGCATACTTCTGTAGTTATTAGTGACTCTGTAGTAGGGATGTGCGATACAATCTCAAATCATGGTTACGGTTAATTGAACATTCTCGATCATGAACAATTAAAGATTTTTCTGTCCTTGTTAGGCTTGTACTGTTAATATGCTCAAATTATTGAAGTTGTGTGATTTTTACTAAAGAAAAAGAGTGTATAGCTTGGTGATGAAATTCTTTTTTTTCAAACAGGGATCAAAATAATTCTAAAAATAATTGAAATGGTCGTGGCCAAGACTGAATTTCTGAGGTTCTGAATTTTCGATTAGTTGGTCAGTCCTACTTTGTAGCAGGGTTCTGTGTGCTGTAGGTTCAGTCCACCATCTTTATAGTTACATATGGTTTTAGGCACAGTTCTGTCCAGAAGGATATAATCTTGCGGCAGTAGGCAATTCAAAATCCCAAACCCATAAAGATATCACTGAGGTATTTGTGAGCAAGGTACTCGTGAGCAAGGTACCCTGTCCATGCACTGCTCCCCGGGTGCTGCCTTTTTTGTGATTATTTGTCTGAACACACCACAGCACACAGCGCGCCACAACCAAATATGAGCTCTGCATTTGACACATCTGTGAAGGAGCAGTGGGCAGCTGACATGGTGAGCACCGGGGAGCAGTGCTCGGGGACGGTACCCTGCTCATGAGTACCTCAGTGGTAAATTTACCGGTCTGGTATTTGAACTAGCGACCCTCTGATCATGGGGTGAACGCCCAACTGTTGCTCCACCAACTGCCTCTGTCGTTATGTCAGCTGCCCACTGCTCCTTCATGGATGGCTCAAATGCAGAGCTCACATTTGGTTGTGGTGCACTGTGTGCTGTGGTGTGGTGTGTTCACAATGACATAATTACTCACTTTCACTTGATTTCTCACATTGACGAACAAGTTTGAACACAGGGTCAGAAATTTATAGTTTTCCTTCTTTGGACCGTTATAAAGTAGCTTGGCAACAGTTTAATTCACATATTTTGACCAGTTATTTTTTAACACAGAAGGTTCAGAAGAATGTTCTCACCCTGATTTGGACCAATACACCCTACATTGTAAGTCTCTTGCAAAGAAATTTGGCTGACAAAAGTGCAGTTGTGGCACGTTCAATAAATATTTCTTTTGCAGATTTCAAATTGGAGACCTCATTTGAACGTGGGCACTTAATTTCCTAATAAATACATTTATAAGAAATAGCATTTTCTCATTGGAATATTGGCACTGGTTATGGTGTTGACTGTGTTTGAGATAAAGTCCTTGCTGCTTTATCTCCGGTGATGAAATGGTGAGCCGTTATGAATCAGGCGAAAGCTTTAATTATGACACACGGACGGACGTGTGGATTAAGCCCCTGGGACGGCTAGGCGAATGTTAACAGCACATTGTGGTTTAAAACATGCCATGGGGATTCATATCCAAGAGCCGGAAAGTTACTGGTTATGCTGCATCCTCTAATTTGAGTGCTTCCAATGTGGGGGAGTAGTTTTTCATAGAAGTCTGGCGTGTGTTTGTGTGTGCGTGTGTGCATCTGTGGGTATGTGTGTTGCAGGAATCTTTTAAGCATTTGTAAAGACCTGCCTGTCACATAAATGGTGGGATTTGTCAAAGTTGTTAGGCTCTGAGAGCGCACTTTTGGATGAGGGCGACTCCTAATTAGGGGAAAAATTCTACTGTAGGAAAGGTTATGCTAAAAAAACAAAAATCTATGTCTGTTAATTATTGAAGTTGATAGAAGTACCTCAAAAGATAGCAAAGTGTGTGTGTGTGTTTGCGTACAAGCCAGCATATCTCTGAAGTTTGTTCTGCTATGGGAGCCTGTCAGCTGAAGTGGGTGTTTGCATGCAGACAGGCACATGATGGTGTGTGAGGAGCTGGCTGTGCTCACTAGGAGATGAGGGAATTCTGGGTAGTTTGACAAGCCTCTTCAGATAGAGCACAACTGTACCCTGAACACAGCACTGCTGACCTTGTTTATAGTCGCTCACAGCAGGAGGATTGAAGGCAAATGACCTGAAAGCAAGAGAAAAAATAAAAATAGCAAGAGTGATTATTTCTCATTGTGAACACACCACAGCACACAGTGCACAACAGCCAAATGTGAGCTCTTCATTTGACCCGTCCGTGAAGGAGCAGTGGGCAGTGGCACCGCACGGGGAGCAGGGAGACTGTCCATGTTGTTAGGAGAAAGTGTTAACAAAAGCTTCTGATAAATATAATATTACTCATTTTTTACTCTCTCTCTGAGAGAGATCCAGTCATAGCTCAACCCCAGGTGTTCCTCTCACTGCGCTTTTCTTCAGGTCTGCATCAGTGTACGTTTCTTTTTACACTTTTGAAATGTGTTGTTTTGGGAGGAAGTCGTGTGACTGCGTCAGCACAGCCCGGGTCACAGCTGAGAGTTTGCGAACATGCTTTTAGTTTCTATACACACACACACACACACACACACACACAGCTGCTTGTGGGTGGATGTGCTTTTGGCATGTACATCTGAAGGCTGCTGGTGGATTGAACAATGTGGGCTGAACTCTGGAACCCTGTCAGACTGCCCTCCGCTAAGTGGCTGACAAGGAGGGCTGTAACTAAAAATGCAAACCCGTTCTCAGCTCTGGGCCGCATCACTGCAAGGTTTTTGCAGGTTGATGTTGCACTCACTGTACCCTGCTCCACTCAACTGGGTTCTGTCAAATGTATCTGCAAAGACGGACATGAAGGAATAATAGTGTACAAACTTCATGGTGTGTAGCTATGCT
>JAVGVS010000675.1:15000-106719 GCA_032718565.1 Distichodus sexfasciatus | reverse complement strand
CTCTCTCTCTCTCTCTCTCTCCTTCCTTCTCCCTGTTTTACTGGCTCTCTCTTCATCATTCTTCTTCTCCTTCATGTTCTCTCCCTCTCTCTTACTTGCTCAGTCTTTCTCTAACGCTGTCTCTCGTGCTCTGTCTCATTCTCTTTCCGTCCTCTCGCTCTGTCTCACCTTCTGTCTTTCTTTAGTTCGTACTACGTATCTCTCTTTCTCGTACTCTGTCGTTCTCATACTCTTTCTCTCATTCTCTCACTCTGTCTCTTATTATCACTCTGTCTCTCTCTTTCTCGTATTTCTGTCTCTCATTCTCACACTGTTTCTCATTCTCTTTCTGTCTCTGTCTCTCTCTCTCTCTGTCTCTCTTTCTTGCGCTCTGTCGTTTTATCTAGAGTCTTAGTCGTAGCTCAGTAATAACTGGAAGCTAGAAGATGTGAGGAAGGAGAGAGTGTAAAACGTAGCTGAGTCTTAAACCCCAGTGTGAGTGTTGGGTGAGAGCTGTACTAGATGGAGATGTTGGTGAAGTGTTCTCCTGTTAAACCCAGTCCCGTGTTTTGTGTGTAGTCGGGAAACAGCACTTCTCCTCTTCTGCCGAGTCTGCCCATCCTTCTGGTTAATGTTGATGTTTTCAGTCCTAATGTTCCTAATGCACTCAAATATTTATCCAGTGAGAAATAAGCGTTTTCCTCCCTCCGGGGCCAGAGACCATCCGTCTGCTCTGCTCCTCACTGGGGGATCGAGTGTCTCTCCTGCAGTGGGACGGGGGACGCTGCGCTTCATCCTCCTTTCTTTACTCCAGCTGAGCTGTGTGTGTGTGTGTTTGGGAAAATGAGACAAACCTGCTGACCGCCTGTGTGTGTGTTGTCTCTGTGCAGGTATGTACCTGTCTGACCTGACCTACATCGACTCGGCGTACCCCTCCACTGGAAGCATTCTGGAGAACGAGCAGCGTTCCAATCTAATGAACAACATCCTGAGAATCATCTCCGACCTCCAGAGATCCTGCGAATATGGTGTGTGTGTGTCTCTCTCTCTTTGTGTCTCTCTCTCTTTGTGTCTCTCAGTCTTTGTGTCTCTCTCTCTTTGTGTCTCTTTCTTTTGTGTCTCTCTCTCTTTGTTATTTTCTGTGTTTGTGTCTCTCTGTGTTTGTGTCTCTCTGTGTTTGTTGTCTGGCTGTGTTTGTTGTCTGGCTCTGTTTGTGTCTGGCTCTGTTTGTGTCTATCTGTATTTGTGTCTCGCTGTGTTTGTGTCTCGCTGTGTTTGTGTCTGGCTGTGTTTGTGTCTGGCTGTGTTTGTCTCTATCTGTATTTGTGTCTGGCTGTGTTTGTTGTCTGACTGTGTTTGTCTCTATCTGTATTTGTGTCTGGCTGTGTTTGTTGTCTCGCTGTGTTTGTGTCCCGCTGTGTTTGTGTCCCGCTGTGTTTGTCTCTCTCTGTGTTTGTGTCTCGCTGTGTTTGTGTGTTGGTATCTCTGTGCCCGTGTATCTCTGTGTGTCTTCGCGTGTGCACGCAGATCTGATCCTTGTTGTTTTCCACTCTGTCCCTCCGTCAGACGTAGCGGAGCTGCCTCACGTGCAGAACTATCTCACCTCGGTCCACTACATCGAGGAGCTGCAGAAGTTCGTGGAGGACGACAACTACAAGTGGGTTACTCTCTGCACTGTCCTCCTCCTGACTCCTCACGCTCGCATTCCTTCCACACAACTCACGTCTGCCGTCTTGTGTTCAGGTTGTCTCTGAAGATCGAGCCGGCCACCAGCACACCTCGCGCTACTGCCTCTAGAGAAGACCTCGTGGGTGAGACGCTCGTTTTCACTCTCCCGCTCTTCTTAACCCTTTAATGTCCAGCTCTGCGTCCAGCTGGGCTGCCTTTTCACTGTCTTTTCTCATAAAATGCACTTTATCTTAACTCTGGCTTCCTTTTCTTTCTTCATTTCTTGCCCCAAGGTCCTGACGTATCCGGCTCTCCGTTGTGCGGTCGCCGCGGTACCGCCCCCGAGGGCGCCCTGCCCAAAATCCCGCCGACCCCGCCCTCCCCTCGGAACCTCATCCCTTACGGACACAGGAAGTGCCACAGTCTCGGCTACAAGTGAGCATACTTTGCTGCCCCCCCCCTTGCTCCGGCTCTCCACTAGTACATCTGCATCTGTGTTTTTTGGGATGAGAATTTTCACGTTGTAAAAGCAGGAACTGTGTAGTTACCGCGCAGTCTAAAGCTTGCGTTTCATTTCCTGCGTTCGCAGTTTCATTCATAAGATGAACACGGTAGAGTTTAAGAGCGCAACTTTCCCCAACGCTGGATCCAGGCACCTGCTGGACGACAGCGTGCTGGAGAGCCACACACCCACACGGGGGCAGGCCGAGAGTTCCACCCTGTCCAGCGGCATTTCGCTCGGTAACACATTCACATGCACACGCACAGACTCACGGATGTCGTTTATTTCGCTGTGTCGCAAAACTCCGTGTTCACAGCACTATTTGTTGATGATTCGGATGAGGGTTTGCAGTAGTCACCATGGCGTTGCGTGAATGTAGAGTCAGAGAATATAAATTTGTGGCTCGAAACACTCCGCAATTCGACGCACAGCCATTTTACGACATTAAAAGCAGCATTTGACCACTAGTCACCACAAAAAGCTGTGTTTTTAACATTTTAATGCAAATTGCATAAAAATGTAGGCGAATTTTGGCACCATTGGTGTTCCATATCTGCGCACAGACATGAGATTTTGCTTGCAAAAGTTCACACTAAATTTACAGAAAATGTTCTATACATCGTTATCGGGAGATGAGATTTTGGTGAAATCGTACAGCCCTACACCAACACGCTGGTCTTTAAGTAGTGCAGTTAATCGTTAATGAATCCAAACTGATATTAATAACCTCTAGTCGTCGTACATAACAGTTATTTCTAGGGATGCACCGATATTAATATTTAATTATTTTTTTAAATTGTTGTTGCTTTTTTATGTTTTGATACTTATAGGACAAATAAATGGATTAAAAATTAGTATCATTTATTTTATAAAATGACATAATAAGGCTCAAGTGTACTTTAATTTATATATTGGTTTTTGAAAGTGTTTTTTTTTTTTAGTTTAGACTACCTTATTTCCCCAACGATGGGCCGCGGCTTACACATCAGTTTTACAAACCTGCGTATTGGGTGCGGTTTGCTGAAATGGGGCGGCCTATCTAAAAACATGAAAACGCATTCGCTAAAAGTATAATTCAGTGCACAAAAAAGACGACATACCCAAATGATTCGCTGAATTTAAATGTACTGTTTACTGCAGCAACGAACCGTTCGAAAAGCAACGCAAAACAAAGATAGATCAGTGATGATGTTCTGTCACTTAATCGGCGCTAAAAATTCTACTGTTATTGTCATTGTTATTAATAACAGACCGACACAGGTATCGGTACTCGGTATCGGTGAGTACCCAAAAATAAATATCGGTACTTTGTCTGTAAAAAACGGTATCGGTGCATCCCTAATTATTTCAGTTATTTCTATAATTATTTTCATACGTTAATAAAGGTATTTTGTTAATACTTTCTCCAGTGTGTTCATGGACACGTCGTCTTAAAAACATACTCTATACAACCATACAGTCTTTGATAAGAAAAAAAAAAAATCCTCTGCTCAACGATGAGCAAAAATAGTCAAAAATGATCACAGTAAAACGTTTGATTAATCATCAGATCCTTCCCACTTTATTGCGGCTACAGGGAGCAGTGAAGGTTCCGAACTCAGTGAGGAAATGTCTTGGCCTGCGTTTGAGAGGTGAGTGTCTCATGTTCTCACACACACACACACAAGACCTAGACTCTTCCCAAGAGCATGGGAAGAGCATTGGTTTATCAGCGGAGTTTGTTGGGACTCAAGCCCTCCAATTTTATCATCACCAAACACAGGGTTTCGGTCACTAAGACCTCTGTCCCACCACCAGTGTATATGACCTTGTTTTTTGCAGTAGAAACAGTGCAAAGCCATAAAATATTACCTTTAAGATAAATATATAGCTAGGAATGGGTATGGTTAAGATTTTAGTGGTACTTCTTATCGGTCCGGTACTTTAGCAGTATTCTTATTGGTACTTTTTGAAGAAAATAATGAAATGAACAGTCAACACCGTAGGCTGACAAATCCTCCTCTCACATGAGAGTTGCAATATTACTAACATCATTATAATAAAATATAAACATACACAATCATTTTTCTTAGTTTTAATTCTTTCTTAATGGCGTCTCAGTCCACAACGAGTTGGTGTGCATTTATTTAAGTGTTTCACAACATCCCATCACATAAAAAGCTGTGTATCTGCTGGCAGGCTGCGGTACTTATCGTGTATTTCAGTGTCTACTAACGGATATGAAGTTAGGTATGATTTGCGTACGTGTGCTCATGTTAAGTTTAAATCGGTGTGCCCACTGTCGCCGATCGGGCCGGCTCCACCAGGCGTCAGTATACAAACCACATACAGCAGAACGGGCAGCGACACCAGCGTCTGTGTGCAGGAGTTTAACGGCTGAAATGTACTTGCTGTTAACTACATACATACGTACAGCCGCGATCCGTATCCTGCGTTCTTTGCGGAAGGTTTTGTGCACATACTCAAAAATTAACGGAACGTATATGTAGATGCAATACCTGCGTAATTTATAGGGGGCAGTGTTGCAAGATCTGCACTCAAAAGTCAAGAAAAGAATTCCCCATTTTGCTGACGAGATCCGTTAAGTGGTCGAATGCACCATCTCCACGATTTTCCTTTTCTTCTCCGGCGCCGTCAGTATGATGAAGATTAATGCTTCTTCGACTGAAGACATGTTTGGAATAACAGATGACGATTTTAAGATACAGGTATTCATTCATTTATTAGGTTTGC
Source organism: Distichodus sexfasciatus (assembly GCA_032718565.1). Lineage (NCBI taxonomy): Eukaryota > Metazoa > Chordata > Actinopteri > Characiformes > Distichodontidae > Distichodus > Distichodus sexfasciatus. Next base: position 101,837 of record JAVGVS010000675.1, on the reverse strand, counting down.
GGCCTCGACACTGACTCCTGGTGGTAAGGAGTACACACTACACATTACGACGCACAGTACGGACGCAAGTACATCAGCACAAACGTTAACAACGCGGCTGTGTACGGATACGCATACGCAGATCACAGCAAGTATATTTCAGCCTTAACGGCTCTAGATTAACGTCTTAATCAGTAACGGAGCCGCTCAGATGAACTTGGAAAGATTGATTTTATGTAGAAATAAAAAATTCTGATTTCTCCAGTACCAAAAGCAGTGCCGTTACCGTCAGAGCTTACCCATACTCCGCTCCTTACAAATTTAGCCCCAGGCCCCATTTAGTATCAGGTTTCTGGAGCCATCGCTGTATATAGCAGACACTTTTATCCACCAGTCCTCTGTTCCTCAAACCTGTACAGCTCGACTTAAATCAACAAACACTGCTCATCTAACAAACCTGACAAACCCCATCAAGAGAAAAGTCAGGAGTTGAGGGGCTGAAAAGAGCCTTCGTGTCTTCCTCTTCTTTTGAGTAGCGCAGGTTCAAGATACGCACTGTTTATATAGGTTGGGCCCTATGATTTGCGGGATGCGGAAAACGCAGACGGAATCACGGAATTCAACAAATAAAATGGTTGTAAGACGCGGAATGTGGTATAATTGGCTGATATCGGCGTGGGGGCAAAGCAAAGCAATGGTTTCTAATCAATTTTGGCCGCTGCAGCCCCCTGTACGTGTTACCTGTCGAGGCGGGACTCAGCTTTCCACACACACAAACGCACGGACACAGAGGGGAAACGTCAACGGTCAGCTATGGTGAAGAGGCTGAAACACCGAAGTCCTCAAAAAAATGACGGAATTCGAGTGTTAGAGCTAAGTTTAGAGCAGAACAATAACCACATGATTTTAATGAATCGGGAGAACAACTCTTTTGTAAGTTTTGCCAGCACATGATAGACTGCACCCGCAAGAACACGTGACGACCACTTACAGTCAAACACTCACATCAGAAACGTTTCGTTTTGCACAAAAAAATGAATGGTTTTTGTTGTTTACAGGTTAATGTTTTACCAAAGCAGCAAATTTTCTGCTGAACCCAGCACTTTGTTGAAGTTGAATAACAGTCATTTAATGTGATTTTTTTTTCTATTGTTCTATTTTCCCATCCACTCCATAATTAGACACTTTTTAGGTGAATAAATATGATTATAAAGTAAAACACGGAATTCAGAAGAATAGAAATGGAAAAAACGGAATTCAGGAAAAAACAAAACGGATTTCGTAGGCCCCTATATATGTCGAAGTTAAAGGTTTATGTTTTTAAGCTCCACGTCAGAGGAGATCTCCTCTCGTAGGTGTGGGTGAGAGGACAGTGTGGATATTTTTGAGTGGATATTTGCATGAGTGTGTGTGTGAGGAAATGCACTGATTACTGCACCGCTATGACTGACACCCCACAGGACACGCTTCTACCACTCTCTGGGCCCAGTCACTCGAGTGGGCCGCATGTCCTGCAGAGGAGGCCTCAGGGCCAGCAGGTAACCCCACCCCACCCCACTCCCCTCTACAAAATTCTGCTGGACCGCTCTCCTTCGTGCTCTTCCCTCCGCTCTTCCTCTCTCTCTCCCTCTCTCTCTTCCTCTTCCCCTCGGTGAGCGGTGCAATCAGCTGCCCATGCTGTGTGTGTAGTGCTGCTAGAAACCTGACACTAGGGGGCAGCGTTCTCTGGATGTGTGTGTGTGTGTGTGTTGGTGATTCTCAGCTTGGCCCGAAATGCACAACTCGCTGCTGGAACAGCTTCTCTGATCACTGCCTCATGCTCGTCTTCTCTTCTCCTCAAACACTACCTTTCTAACCATCGGGGATTAATCATGTAATATGGCAACTGAATAGCTGAGAGTGTGTGTGTGTGTGTGTGATTTATGGATTTTTTTTCTCAGGTGTAGACGTGTCAGATTATGTCTTAGAGACCAAAAAGTGAAATGGGAGGATAGATCGGAGGTGTGACACGTGTGTGTGTGTGTGTGTGTGTGAGAAGCTGTGTGTGTGTGTGTGTGTGTGTGTGAGAAGCTGTGTGTGTGTGTGAGAAGCTGTGTGTGTGTGTGTGTGTGAGAAGCTCTGTGTGTGTGTGTGAGAAGCTGTGTGTGTGTGTGTGTGTTTATGCGTGTGCACGACTGTGTTTGTCTGTACGTGTGTGTGTGCGTAGGTACATGTGGCTCTCTTGAGGCCCTTGTGTCACTTTCAGCTTCAAGGTGTGTGTGTGTGTGTGTGTGTGAGAACAGACAGGAGGTGTGAAATATCTGAATTTTGAGTGAGTTGTTTCATGCTGTTTTGGTGCTGATTTTCTCTCCAGATCAAAGCTCTGCGGTTGTGGGTTCTGCCTCTTTCTCTCCCTCTTAATACGCTCCATCGGTGTGTGGTTTTGTGTTCCGCTTTAAGTGACAGGTGCAGTGCTAATGAGCTAGATTGTGCTGCGAGCGTCATGCTGTCGTTTACCTCACCAGACCCCACCAGAGAAGAGTGTGTTCATGTAACTGCAGCTCTGATTTATTAATCCCTAATGAGCGTATTACTGTCTGGAGGGAAGGACAGCATGATTCTGTGTCAGCCCTCTCCTTTTCTGTGACTAGAGTAGTATGGGAGATGTCAGGTTAACGTCTGTGTGTGTGTGTGTGTGTGTGTAGCTCAGCAGAGTCGGAGGAGCTGGCGGTGCACCTGTACCCCGGAGCAGTCACGGTTCAGGGCGTCCTGCGCAGAAAAACCCTGCTCAAGGAGGGTAAAAAACCCACGGTGAGAACTGCACACCTCCCTGCATCAGCTTTATCTCTCTCTCTCTCTTCCTCCGTCCATATCTCCATGTTTTTCCTGACCAAAGCAACAGCTCTTAAGCTTTGTTCACACTGCTTTACATTTACGCCATTTAGCAGACGCTCTGATCCACAGTGACTTCCATTTCCTAATTTCGGGGAAGGTCTCCCTGAGAGCAGCTTGGGGTTAAGGGTCCTGCTCAGGGACCCAGTGATGCTAGTTTACAAGATGCTGAACCATGTGAATACACAATTGTTTAAAATGTAAAGTGTACATATTATATTCCACTTCTAGTTTAAAGTGTATGTTTTATATTTTGTTTATCTACTGCTTATTCTGTGTGCCTTATTTGTTCTTTGTTGCTTGCGCTGTTCAAACTGGAGCCATGTCATCGCATCTTATTGTATACTTGTACAGCAGAGGTCACTAAGGCTATGTTCACACTTAGCGTCTTTTTTCAAACTGCCAGCGTCTGTTTTACATTATAACCCTATGGAGTAAACCGTTTTTTCAAAAAAGTCCTGAGCGCTTTTTTAAACGCCACCGCCGGCGTCTTTTTCTGCAGCTCAGAGTGTCTTTTCAAGTTGAAAAAAGTTCAACTTTTCTGAAAAGAACGCCCTACGTCAAGCGCCTTTTTGACAGCTGACCAATGACAAGCGAGTAGCGAGACCTGTCGTTTCCATAACAACAAGAACAACAAGAAAAAATGGAGACGGTGGCGGTAGATAAACAGCTTTTTTTTTTTTTGCTAAAAAAGCGCCGTTGTCAACTTTTTCTTGTCAAAAAAGACGCCAAGTGTGAACATAGCCTAACAGGTCAGGGCCCAGAAGCTGTTGCATACAGATCCGGACTTATAGCCAAAAGAGTATGATTTAAAACCTGACGGGAGGCTTCTGGTTTAACAGCACAGCTTTTGTAGTCTTTTCAGTAGTGGTTTGGCGGATGAGGAAACGCACAGACGAATCGCATCCAAGTTAAGTCATCCCACGTGATACCACTCGGCCAATCAAGTCCGTGCATTCCAGGTGGTAAACATCGAGACTCTACAGTGCAGACAGATGAGAGAGTTAGAGACAAGACAAACACACAAAAAGACGGTAGAAAGAGAAAGAAAGACAGTGATGCATGTAGAGAAAACAAAGGGAGAGATACAGGCGACTGACCTGGAGTAAGCTGAGAAAAAGACGAGTGAGACGGAGAAAGAGAGAGAAAAATAAGGAATAAATAGCGCTCTTCAAAAAAAGTAAATATATATATATAATGAATTATTTAAATATGTCTAATGGTAGGATTGTTCTTATCTGTGTGCTTTTCTATGGTTTTGTCTTTCTGAACAGTAGTTTGCAATAGCTAGTTTTGAAAGCTGATTTGGAATGACAATCTCTTTGTCCAGTGCCACTTGCCAGCCTGTCCTAAACTATTTCTGGAGGCCTTTTAAGGAGCCTTAAGGATGTCTTGTCACAGGTGGTGAACCATATTGGTCTCTCCTGTTCAAGCCAGTCAAACATCAAACATCGAGAGCAGCGTGCAACAGCTGTCTGTTGGAGCAGTGCTTCTAGGATTACTCTTCTGAGACTTGGGTCAGAAATATAATCCAAACCTGACAGTCTCACTTCATTTTAAATATGAGTAGGACTGGGCAATTTATCAAAAAAAATTATCAAAAGAAGCAGACATTAAGAACATCTAATCAACATAATGTTGCCCATGTCGATTATTGGAAATTTGCTTAATACTTAATAAAATTAATACTTTCTGCAGTGAGTTCATGTACTATCCCCTTGAAAACATACTATTGTGTGTGTGTCATGTGACTTGATCCAGTCTACAACTACATACAGTATGTGTGGTTCCTTTATCATCATTTGAACAAATATCCCTTCATTAATAGCTGAACTATAAGCACAAAGTAAACCTATGCTCAATAATTGTAATCATGTTAAAATGTGAATTTAATTGTGATATTGATTTGAGGTGCCATCACCCAGCCTTACTTTAAAGGTGTAAAGATCAGTGGATTTACAAACAGTTTTTAGTGTGGTGTAACAGAGAGACGAAACTACTACTTCTCTCCCGTTGCTTTCCGCTGTTCTTTTTCAGACGAGCGTTTTCCGGATGCTGATTTCCTCCCCCTCCCACTTCAGGTCCTGGGACCCTCTTGTCCGGACGTGTCACTGGGATGCCTCAGGCGTCCGCTCAGACACTCTTTCAACAGACACAAAAAAGTTTGCGCTGTGAAGCTGTGAGGGGCGGGTCGGCCTGTGACGGGCCAAATGATCTTCCTCCTGTCTGTGTTACTGAGGGGTTCAGGGAGTTTCTGTACTTGTCTTTGTGTTGGGCGCAGGCAGATGTCAAACAGGCCACGGAGACAAACGAGCGTCCCGAACAATGTCTTATCTATTTTTGGTGGGTTTAGATGAGCGCTTGGAGCATCCTGTCTGAGCTTGTCACGCACCAGTGAGAGAGAATAGAATTGTTGTGCTTTTGTTAATTTGTGTGAATGCTGACTTTGAGGTGATCGCATGTCTCATTTGAAACACGTTGATCTGAAGAGGCGTGTGTATCTGACTTTCGTTCATAAAAATGTAAAGAATTAAACTTACAGTAATCAGTCTCAGCAAAAATTAAGTTCATTGATTTTATTTGGGGATTTTGTGTGTTTTTTGTAGAGGTCGACTGATATCAATACCGATTATTGCTAGTTAACGGGCCGAGAACCGATATGCCAAAAAAAGAAAAAATCTCGGTCAAAATTTAGAATTTCACAAACACCAAGCTCAACTGAAACTCTCCTTCTCGGAGCTTCACACTGTGCTCGAGTGTGAGTGTGGTGTGAGTGATAACAAGGCTTCGGCGTTGATTGGCTACTACTCATGTGACATCTTTCCAATCACTGTTGACTGTTGAGGACAGGACATTAAATAGGGCAGTGAGCCGAGAGCAAACGGCACAGAGAGAAGAGACGGCAGCGGAGCCACAGCAGCGCACTTTGTTACTTAGTGTCAGTGATGGTCAAAATTAAACACCGGTACAGATAATCGGCAAAATGCCTAATATTGACCCCCAATAATTGGTCCACCCTTAATTTTTTGTGGTCCACACTTTGCCAAACTGGCTTGAGGTGCATGTGATTGAGAACTTAACATTTAGTTAAAATTCAAAGAGAAAGGATAAATCTAAAGTAATAAAATATAGGAAGACAGTAAGCTGCAGCATGGCAGACTCTTGTCACATCAGAATCAGAGTTTTGTTGTCTTTTATATCATGTATTTTAACGTTGTACTTGAGTTAACATGTAATGTTGTTAACATACAATATTGTGTCACTTTCTGGTTGCTGCCAGTCATGTTTTTGAGTGGGAGATGGTCTTCAAGAGGCTGCATTTGGGTAGTGAGAGAATGAGAGGAATAGAAGGCGAGCACAGAGTGGGTGAAACGATACAGCTGTTTGTTCAGCCGCAGCTGTTGCTCCTCCACACACACACACTCACACTCATAAAGGAACATTGTTCTGTTAATATCAGTCAAAGCCTGAAATAAAAAGAGAGGGAGGGTTGTAGCAGTTGTTGAGAGGACTTATGTTGAGTTGTGTGTTTATGGGGGGTTTGGGAGCTGATGACAAGTTCCAGTTTCTAAAACATAAATGGTTGCTTGTTTATTTCACTTCTGCATTTGGCCTTTCCTCATATGTAAACACATGCATACACACAGTTGCGTCTTGCTATCTTTTGTGAGTTCCTTCCTTTACCTCTCTTAATTATACTATATTTAAATAATACCATACTAGAGCTGCAACTATCGATGCTTTTTGTAATCGAGTATTCTATCAATTTTTTTTCATCAGTTAATTGAGTAATCGGTTAAATTATTTTTTTTAAAAACAGAAAAAGACAGCATACATACTTACTCTTGCTTATTAGGACTGTTCTTCACATGCAAAAATGTCCTCAGTTTCCCTCTTTTATTTGATGCTCACGTTCTGGCGAGCACCAAAAAACCTACACACACACTAAGTGCCCTTGTGACCTCTTGGGTTTAGGTCGCTGAGAGTTTGCATTTGCCGCTAGTGAACTTTTCACAGACCCTTTCAGCCTTAGCGGGTGGGCCTGCAGTTCCCTGGTGTGTGGAAGTGTGTTTGGAGAATTTTGTTTCTTGCTTTCTGGAGCTTTACAGTCATTCACAGCTGTCATTAACACTCCCATAATGTTTTATCGTGCTGCCAAACTTAGTTTGACTCTTAATGAATGAGCTGCTAGCGTGACCAGCGTTGACAAATGGGCAGTTCATTTCAGCTTCTTTAAAAACACTTAAAGAGCATATGACTGTCAGGCTGTTGTCGTGTTCATCTCTTACTGGCAGTAAATGGACTCCATTCAGCGTGGCAGTATAAGGGCAGCGTCATGTCAGTCAGTGACTGTGCTAAACTTCTCATTTTCTTTTACCGAGTCCTCTTGGTGTGCTTTTTTTTGGTGAATTTAATTTTATCAGGTCTTTAGATTAGAATTTTTTGGAGAGATTTATTTAGTTTTGTGCAGTCCTTAAAATGTTCCATTGCTCAAAGCAGAAAGGTTGAAGAGTCTTAACATGACGTCTTCTGTGACTTGCATGTCAGCTTCTAAATGAGGGCTGTGCGGTATGATGAAATATATCAGATGATGAATTTAAAATGTCTTGTTTCATATTATACTATATCATTTATTTTGTGAGGCAAAATGGTTTGTGGTTAATGGTTTTTAGTAGTCGCCACGGCACCGCGTGGATGTAGAGACAGTGAATACCATGGCGTTATTTGTGCCTTAATTCTACGCACAGTTGAACTTTAACAACAAAATCTTGTGTCTGTCTGCACAACTCTGCCTACACAAGCTTAAAACACTACGTGTCCTCGTGCTCAGATCTATGGAACGCCAAAGATGTCACAGTTCACCTTTAATGGTAACTTACTAGTTTGCCGTAAAAAGCGCCACCTTTTACAGCTGGTGTACAGCATAAAAAGTGGCGTTTGACCACAAATTATTAGGGCACTGCAAAACCTTGAAGTTGTTAATAAATAGTATGGCATATAAAATGGGTGTTTTACTGTCAGTTGTATAAAAATATAGGCAAATTTTGGCACCTTTGGCGTTCCATATGAGAGATTTTCCTGGCGAAAGTTCCGCTGAATTTACAGAGTAATGTAAAATGTAATATGTTGATATATTGTTATTGGAATATGAGATTTTGGTTGTATTGGAGACTGTTTGTTTTCATACACACACAACCAGGATTCAAACATTTGGGTCTCTGATCAACACGGTTAAGCCCCAAATTGCTCTGAGGAAGATTGAGTTAGAAAAAGGAAGTTTCTGTGAATAAGAGCATCTTCTCGGGGCAGTGAAGGTGTATTGATTAGGGAGTTGGCCCCGTGATCGGAGTGTTGCCGGTTTGAATCCTGGGCTGGTAAATGTGTCACTGAGGAACTCGTGAGCAAGGTACCACCCCCAATCACCACTCCCCGGGAATTCTCAATGGTAATCATTAGGGATGCGCCGAAACCGAAAATGACAATTTTTAGTCTTTATTTTGAAATTATTTTGAGTTTCACAGATACCTACCTATATAATGTTATACTATATATCCACAACAGTTGTGAAATTTTCACTTTTAGTAGTTAAGTGTTCCGGGCTACATTGGAGTTTCTCCAGTGTCTGTAGGTCCTAGAGCGTGTTGAGCTGCCCAGCCCTTTTGGGCCTTGTTTTGGCACCTGCTGTTGTGCAGGGGTGTAATTGGGTATTTTATCTGCCCTCCCGGGGACTGCTGAAGCCAGCGAGAGAGGAGGACGCACACTTGCACGCGCACACACACACACACAGAGGGGTGGAGGGACGCCACCCGGAGAGTCTGTTTATTTTGGAGAGGGGAGAATACTGTAAAAAGAGAGGGGGGGGTCGAGCAGGAGTGCAGGAAAAAACACTACAGTCCCAAAGCAGCTGTCATCCCCGATAACCCATGTCCAAGACTCTAAACAGTGAATTGGAGCTGAGCAATAGGGGAGGAGGAGAAAGAACAGAGAACGGGGTGAAAGAAGTTCACCAGAAATGTTAGAATGTTTCTTTCCATGTTGGAAAGATTAAATCAGTTCAACGCAAGGTGTAGACATTAAACTCTGAAATTCCTATTTGGGTGTGTTGCCCAAGTCAGGCCTGACTGTACTTGAGCTTGTCCAGACTGCTGGAGTTGTCAGCTTGCTGGACGGGGAATCAGGATTTTTACATGCTTTAAAGGCCAGTGCAGTTGGCATGATTTATGATGGAAAAGTTCAATGTCAGTTGGTGCCGGGAAATGGATGAATGGCAGCGGCTGTAGAAGTCAAAAAGAGAGCTGGAAACTGTCATTTAAATTTAATTCTTAATCAATACATCGCCTGGTTTTCATGTTCCATGACTAATCCACAGGAGAAGTCTGTGGTAATATGAGCGAAAAGTGAAAGCGAGTAGTTATTGGTCATTGTGAACACACCACAGCACTCAGTGCACCTCAACGAAATGGAACCTCTGCTTTTGACCGATCCATGAGGGAGCAGTGGGCAGCTGACATGGACAGCACCCGGGGAGCAGTGCTCGGGGATGGTACCTTGCTGATGAGTAGCTAAGTGGTACTTTTCGAACTGACGACCTTCTAATCACAGGGCCAACTGTCTTTAATACTGCTTTAATAAGGATGCTTCTAATAAAGTTGTTTAATATGTGTTATTGTGTTGGCCCAGATTTTTAAAATACCATTAATAGGAAAATATTTGCATCTAGAATAGAGGTCAGATGGTCAAAATGACACGCGCATACCGATAATCGGCAAATGCCTAATGTTGGCTGATAATCGGTCGACTCTTTATATAGAATATTGAAGTCAATGAATGTACTTTCTGTTGTAGAAAAAATGCCTTTAACAGTCTCCTTAGGAGTGTCCCAGTAATAACTCCAAGGTAAATCTTGACTGGGTCAACTGAGCAGGATCAAACTAGGCTGGTCTCCTGCCTCATATAGCCGGCTCACGACAAATAAAGCTCCTACATTTTTTATTTATTTATTTTAAATTAATATATTTTTAATAGATGTCATGCATAATTTTGAGTTTAAAACAATGTGTTTAAATGAGTCTCATAAGTTAAATATTGTGTCAAAGTGTTTAAATTAACTGTATTTTTAACTTCACCCACCCAAAATGTCAGGTGGTGCAAATCACCCTGATAGTGATTAAGGGATTAAACAGTTTGCATAATAAATGAATGGGGAAATATATGTAAATATATATACATATATAGACACACACACACACACACACACACACATATATATATATATAATTTGTCATTGTGAACACAGCAGTGCACACAGTACACCACAACGAAATGTGACCTCTGCATTTAACCCATCCGTGAAGGAGCAGTGGGCAGCTAATACGCGCCCGAGGAAAAATAATAAATAATATTTATTTTTTCAGTACAATAGCTATTAACGTCATAGTTATCAACCATTTGTTTATTATAAACTACTATCTTTTGGTTTAAATCAACATTTTACCTGCCCACACCACCAGACAAAAATATGCATGTCATGTCTATCACCCCAGTACACATTGAATCAGGATTCTCTGTAGGCAGACTTTTTCTTTCAAGACCAGGTGTGGAGCTGCTTTTTGAGAAATGCGTTTTGGAAAAGAACAGCAAATTTGATTGAATAGGAAACTTTTTTGTATATGTGTGAAGGTAATTCTCAGGGACTGGAACTATGGATTTAGCGGAACATGTCCAAGCCTGCACATACATAGGCGTGGCACGGCTCGAACAGACTGGAGGAGTCACGTTAGAACAGTTACTCAGACCTTCTATCATGGAATACTGTCAAACTAGTAAGGGTGTAAATGACAGGTTTCATCATGATACGTGAGAAATTGATTCATGGACAACGATTCAACGTTTACCCAGTTCCCAAGGGCTGCTATGATGGGATTTTAGGAGCCAGTGAGCGATATGAGACAGTAGCACATTCTGATTTAACACAATCACTTCCATTCACAGTTAGCAAAGTCTAAAACTAAAATATCATTTGACATTTTTACCTGACCAGATGTGTAAATGAAAAACAATCCAAATTGTACAGGACGCCCTGTTAAAATCCGTTGTCCAATGTTTTCATTTTGGATCAATTCAGTGAGCTCATTCATCATTGAATCAGTGTAGATCGATGTATTGTTACACACCTAATATCGAGTGGTATTTTTTTTCCACAACAGCTTCCATGTTTGTGTTCAATATTAGACTTTGTATCAAGTGAGTGTTCTGACTTGCATCAGTCAGGTGGCTTCCTACAGATAGCAGCGTTAAACGAGTGATGTAAGTGAGACTGGCCTCCCAGCAGCATTTTGATTTTCATTTCTGAGCAGCGTGTGGGAACCGTGTCCTGTGTGAACTCGAAGTCTGCTAGCTTCACACAGCTCCCGCACTGGCCCACGGGGACGGACATGCCGACTGTTCTGCTCAGGGCTGTCTCTAAAGTCTTGAGAGTTGGGAGACGTTTTGACTTGATGGATCCAGTTTTGTTCCCCTCCAGTGTTTTTAGCACCATAGTGACAGACTCGTAGGGATGTAACGATCTGATGCTGCTATTCGATATTGGTTTGTTACCAAGATAAAGTGATGGATCGGATAATAATACAATTAGTGATGCACCATTCCGATACGTGAATGGGATATCAGTCTGATAACGGCTCAAATTGCTGGATCTGTTCAATAAAACTAGGCTTTTCTATGTTTGCGTATGCCCACACGCACGATTGGTTACGCATGGGAAGTGGTAGTGTGGTCAGACTGGTTTATTGTTCGACATTTACGCTAATACAAGAGCAGTAGAAAATGTCTCAAACCCGGTGCTACGCCGCAGAGGTTTTCTTGAAATAACTAGGTTCCTCCGTAACCTTAAGGAAACCTATTTCTTCCTCAGCAGAACTTTCGCTAACGTTAATGCTAGCGTTAGACGCTCCCTTAACACGAGCACTGACCCGGTCAAAAACTGACTGTCGAGAGACCTGAGCCTCCCCTCAGTTATTCCAAAAAACCTCTGCAACGCAGCACCAGGTTTGAGACGTTTTCTACCGCTCTTGGATACATAAAGAAGCTTGCTGCCAAAGTGTTAAGTTGCAGACGTAACTGCTTCCACAAACTTTATTAAACGACGGGCCCTCGTCCCTTCAGATTAACCACACCCGAGTTTTGCGTAGGTTTTAATCTTTAGGGAAATCGTGAAAGCTGCGGTAAGGGTACCGTTGTTTTGACATAGAGCAGCCAGATACACGAAGAGAGCACTCGCGAGAGGAGGCGACCATTGCGTCTGAAACAGCTGATGTAAACAGGAAGCGACGGTACACTGCTTCACTGATGAGAACGTTTGGAAACCAGGAAGTGTGACAAAGACGCATTTGTACATATTGATATGACGATGAGCAGAAGTAGCAACGCAACACGCTACAACCCCAAAAACAAATCACACTATTATTCTGTTTAATTTCCTTAACAACACCAGCTCTCACTCACAATCTCTGTGTTCCTGGTGGTTTTAGCGGCGCAGGATTAGGGAGCGTCACTAAATTACACAACTGTGTTTAAAGGAATATTTTTTGAGATGTTATTTTAATAATAAATAATTTAGCATATACAGTACATATGGGTATTACACTGTTGTAGTTAGAAAAACAGTATTGAAGTATTTCTTTAAACATAACAGAATAATCTCAGTCTCCTGCTCACAGAGAAATACACAATTTATTTATTAAAAACTGGTATCGGATCGGTATTCAGGATCAGCCGAAACCCAAAGACCAAGTATCGGCATTGCTATCGGAACTGAAAAAGTTGGATCAGTGCATCCCTAAATACAATAGGCTTATTTATTCCATTATTTATCAGAAGTAATTGAGTCGATCAGGTTGGTTTATATTAGTTTGAGATTCATGACTTAATGTTTACGTTCTCCTTCATTAAAAGGTTTTTACCTTGTATTTGTAATTACTGTTTATTTTGTAGGTTTTTATTACTAATGAAGTTGTTATAGGTTTTAATAACGCATGATTAAATCAGTTTTGCACTATTTATTCAGATTTGCTTGCATTTTATAATTGCAGCAACAGTTTTTTTTCAAGATCAACTTGAGGTTTAGGGTCTTACTCAGATGCCCGATGGTGGTAGTTTAAGCAGTATGATAGAGCTGGATTTGAGCCTACATCTTAGTCCATAAACAACTTTCTTACCATTAGGTCACTACAGGCCCAAAGAGGTCACAAAATTCACAGTCCTGATATTGCCTTACACATAAAAGAATGATGCCAGTGAAACAAAAGAGGAAGATTTTAATAAATGTCTACTATTGTATCGCCCTGCTGTGTTTTGGCACCTGCCCAGGGTTGGTCCCTGCCTTGCGCCCATAAATTTGAGGGATAGGCTCCGGTGCCCTCACGGCCCCAGTTGGGATTAAGCGTAAGGCTGTGCAATTAATCGAATTTTTATTTTAATTTCAATTTCGGCTCCAATCAATCACAAAAACAATGTAATCGAGAAAAAACAATTATAATTTCAATTATTTTGCCACATTACGCTCTTCAAGTATACTCATATTTTGTCTTGCGTTGCGAATGACAAGCGCACGCGCACTAACGCACCTTCCGAAGACTAAACGCACGTGTTCTGGTGGCGTTGTACAGTCAGAGTGGGTAAATATGGCAGGAGGAGGAGAACAGCATTGTTTAGTCAGCAAGAAAAGTAAAGTAAGTTCACTGGTGTGGGAACACTTTGGATTTGAAGAGACAGACGTGGATCAAGAACATATTACGTGCAAGCTTTGCTACTCCGTGGTGTCTGCGCCATTCAGCAACACAACAAATCTCTTTAACCACCTAAAATTTGACCACCAAGTGACTTACGGCAGTGCACTAAAAGAGCAAATTTATTTTGGTCTAAATAACTTGCTCCTGTATTTCTTTGTAGTATTATTAGTCATAACCATTTTTATTTAATTTGTATTTTATTTATATATTTTGTATTTTTTGTTTTCAAGAGACTGTAGAACTGCATTACATTGCTGATTTTGTTTACTTGTGTTTACTATTTTGTACAATATTTGAATATTATACTTTCAGGTATTTTAAGGGAAAGTTTACATTTGCTGTTCTTTATGTGCAAAAAACGCTGTGTGTTTCCAGAGTCAATGAGTAATCGTGTTAAATAATTTCAAGATTGACCAAATTAATCGTGATTATGGTTTTGAACCTGCAACCTACTGATCACACAGTGAACACCCTACCGTTACACCACCAACTGCCCCCAAAATGATGATGATGATGATGAATGAATGAATGCTGTCGCATCGATACTTGGCTGATGCCCAAATCCCTGGTATCGGTCTCGGGACTGAAAAAGCTGGATTAGTTCATTCTTGCAAACTTGATCACTGTCCTATTTATGCTGAAATTGTGCACAGTAATTTATGCTGCCGTGGTACAGGAATGTATAATCCTTACTCCTGTTAAATGCTAAACGCTAAATGCTTGGCTCATTAGCTCCAACAATGAACACAGCATCAAGGTACTTTTACTGTACTAAAAGATTTGTAGAAACTTATATTTCAGAGCACATTCCATGCAGTGTTGGGCCGAAGTGGAAAACTATTTCAACTTGGAGTGCTTTGTGGCAGTGTTATTCAATATATCTTCCTCCTCATCGACAGAAGGCCACTGAGGGCATTTGTTGGCTCGGATTGGACACTGCCGCATATGCATGAAGTCTACATTCAGACAAACCTGTTTCCAATAAATGAAGTGGGAGATCAGTTATTTTGGACTAACCAGCATGTAGTTATTGACAGACAGTGTTCCTCTTTTGAACATAGGTTTCTGTGTGTGATGTGTGTATTGTACTGCTTTTGTTTTTTCTCGTAGTATGCTTGGTTTTATTCATTCATTTATGGCACATGGAACTAAATGTCGACCGATTATCGGTGGCCGATATTAGGCATTTTTTCGGATTATCAGTATCGGTGTTTCATTTTGACCGTCATCGATATTGCGTAATTACAGGGTGCGCTACTGTGGCTCCACTGCCAGTCTCTCTGTGCCGTTTGCTCTCGACTTGCTGCTTCATTTAATGTCAGGCCCACAACAGTCTCTGATTGGCAATATGACACATGAGTAGTAGCCAATCAATGCTGAAGCCTCGTCAGTGCAGTGTGAACCTCCCAGAAGGAGAAGAGGAGAGTTTCAGCTGAGCTTGGTGTTTGTGAAATTTGAAATTTAAAAAGATTTTTATTAGTTCCTAATATTGGTCATCGGCTCCATTAACAAGTAGTAATCGTATTGGTATCGGTCTTGAAACACCGATATGTGTTCCTCTACATGGAACACAGCCTTCTAGCACCTGATTCAGATGTGCTAATTATGAAGCCCCTTTAAGTTAATTCAGGTATTTACAACACAAGCTGGAAGCTGTGCTGTGTCTCTTGGGAAAGAAAGTGCTCACTGCTGGCAGTGAAAGTAGTTCACGATGATTTATAGCTAGCCTTAGATAAAGCTTAATGGAGTAGCCTCACTGTGATAGCCTTTATTTTACTGGCTTTTCACTGACAACGGCTTCGAAGTCCAGTCTGGAAAAAAAAACCCTGAATATTTTATGGCTCTTCACTGTATAACTTCCTCCTCATCTACGGAAGTTCACCGAGGGCAGTTTGACGCGCATGACCTGTCAACTTTGACCTGGTGTGATGCTGCATGTGGGATGCGAGTTCTGATGTCATATCAGTTAGATCAATAACACGGCTCTTTGAAGGATCAATGTCCCATTATGTAGTTCTTGTCCCCTGGAGGCTTGAGGCTGCCAGCTGTGTGTTTTTATCATTCGCTTTTATTTATTTGCGTGAATACAGGCTGCAGTGGTGAACGGGCGAAGATGAGCTGATAGAGTGGTGATGGAGAGATGAGTGGTGTTTGAGCAGCTCTAGATGCTGGGAAGAGATAGTGGTGTCTTTTATCCTTTTTTACTGCTGAAATGTAGCATCCTGATATGCTTATGAATATTCATATGCAGTCTATTAATAACATGCAAAGTGGGATGATTGATTTTATGGATTTTATAGATCTGAACAGATTCGTGAGTGACTTTGGTTGGTGACTCGGTCTGCTGTGAGTAATCTAATGAAGGCGATTTCATCTTTACAGATTAAAATGTGTAAATCAATATTTTCAACTGATGCAGTTCTTCTGAAATTTCTAAAACGCTCTGAACAATTATAACAAACGTCATTTCTTCAATATCCGTTCTGAAACTCAGAAATAATGTGTTTTCCTTTTAGCTCTGGTCGTTGGTCATATTAATGATATTTGTTTATCCTTGTAGCTGCTAAACATGCTTCTTATTAAAGTCGTTTATCAGCTGCCTTCAATTTCCATTTAATAAATCTAGACTTATTCTCCGAAGTGTGACCATGTTTATTCTTGTGTGTTAAGCATGTTGAGTCTCTGCCTGATTATTATTTCTCTTATTAGTTTAAGGGCTACTTAAATAGACATAAATACCGTAAATTAGCTGTGATAAGTTTAGTTAAAGGTATCAATAAACAATGAATATTAATATATTAATATCTTTATGTAAATTAATCATGTAGATTAATATTGAGTGAATATTTTGAGAGGAGAATTATTAGAGGCATGTTTTACATGCACACAGGTTACTCTGCAGTGCTACAAGACTTGATGTAGCATGTGAAGACGAGGACTTGCACTCTGCTCCGGGACAGGGTGATGGTGCAGAGCTAGTGGTGAAACCACCCTCAGATCTCCCTGCTGAGCAATTTGCATAACACTTGTTTCTATCTTTTACCGTCTCTCTCTTTCTGTTGCTCTCACTCACGCAGATAGCAACATACACACTCACACATCCATCACATACACAAAGCAGGAAAAGATAAGGATCTCCCCCGTTTCCTAGGGAGCAACTCTGGCCATGCGTGAGTCACGCCGCTCTGTGTGTTTGTGTGTTCGTACGACCGCAGTGTTGTTCATTATTGCTCAAACTAACTTCCTATTACTGCCGCCGAGTACTCGCACCCCCGTCGCCCTCCCCGAAGTAAACATTGCCACATTCCGCTCTGAATTTCTCTTCCTGTGAACTTACGTGATGCGTTCTGTGTGTGAGAAGCAGAACCGGCGCTTTCTTTTTCTTTACTCCGACTCACCCAGTTTGTTATATCACTTGATATTTTAGTGCTTGAGTTATTTGACCCTTGGATGAAAGTAGAACTTATTTACAGCATTTATCAGACACACTTTACAGACACTGGCTTCCTACAGCAGTGGTTCCCAAACAATTTTTGCAGGGTGCCCCGTTTGAACTTTTTTTAGCCCACTCTCAGAATCATTTGCCAGGGGGAATTTTCCTCATCCGCTACCTTATATGCGCCTTAGGCCTCTTTCACACGGATGTCTGAACCAGGCGTTTTTCTGGTGTTCGTGGCGCCAGGTGAGCGCCGACTGAACGCCAACCGTTTTTCTGCTCATTGGAGCAAATCAAAGCGTTCACACGGGTGGACGAGGCCTTACAGTCACTCAAGTTTATAGATAACATACAGTGTATATTCCACGACTATGTGGAAGGTGTGGAAAAGGCTGTGTAACCAGGCATCAGTCATATTAACATCCCTGTTGGGGCCACAAGGAGAGGTTTGTTCTAGGGATGCACAATAATATCGGATTCATATCAGAATGGGCTGATAATTGCTTTTTTTTCAAAGCTTGTGCCAGGCCGACATGGGGTTTTATACGGCCCGTGCCTTCTGTCTTAAACAGTATGATGTTATTTTGAGAACACAGTGAAACGTTCACAAACTTGATTGCGTGTTTGCGTCACCTGCTTGACTCTGCTTTCACTCTCGCTTGACTTGGCGCAGTGTTAAAAATGTCAGAGTTATGGCGTTATTTTTGTGCCAAAATTGAGCGTGCATTGGAACTTTGGCGAGCAAAATATCTAGTCTTTACGCGCTCAACTTGAATTTGCCTTCCTCATTTATCGGCATCGGCAGACGTAAGCATGAAAAGCATCAGATATTGGCGTCAGCCAGTAATTCCAATATTTTGGACCAGGCTCAGTCATATGACAGCACAACCAAATGTGTCTTCTACATTTGAGCCATCCGTGAAGGAGGAGCTTTTTTTGGTAGCACCCTGGTCGCAGTGCTTGGGGACGGTACCTCAGGGGCACATTTACCGGTCCAGAGCTTGGAACAGTGACCTTCCGATCACAGGGCCAACTGCCCAACTGTTACACTACCAACTGTGAATAGTGGTGTGATTTATAGCCAGTACAATGTACATAAGTACATTGACAAGTTTGTCTCTATGTATTTTCTTCATGTCGTTTTTTCAGTATTTTCTGTGCACGCAGCAACGGGTGTTGGATGGCAGTAAGCAGTGTGTAGCTTCAGTTCGGACGGTTGGAGTGAAAGAGAGAGAGAGTATCGGTTAGAGGAGATGGACTTAAAGCACAGCGTAGTTGAGACTGACCCATACAGCAGCCTGGTGGCCCCGAGTGCCTCTCCTCAGGGAGCTTAAATCAGCATGGCACACGCACACACACCAACCCAGCCAGGCAGCGTTTCTCCTCCTGTGTCCTTCAGTATATTCCGGCAGCTAGATATGTCTGTGTTTACCGTTTCAACCCCTTATCTATGTCTCTTCTCCTCCCCTCTCTTTCTCTCTTATCTTACTATTCCTCTTTTATTTCTCACTTTGTTATTGCATGACAGTCAACACGGCTCTTAAGCCACCTCAGACCACCCCACTGAACACACATCTCAGTCTGTTTCGACCCACACTCGTCTTTTTCTTGCTTTTATCATCCCTCGCTCTTTTCACCTTCACTTCAACTCATTTTCAATAAAGTCCTCCTACTATTTGTGGAAATGCGTCTCTAGTTTTCATTCAGCTTTGGAATAAAAATGTCAAATGATATTGTAGTTGCTTTTTTGGGTTTGACTGTGAATGGAATAATTGTGAAAGCAGAGTGGAGCAAGGGAAGAGCGTTTCCAGCGTAGTGCACAACATATTAAGAAAAAGTCACTTCCCGCCCTATGTGGTTTACCAAGTCAAATAGGGCGCGTGTGACTCTCCATAGTGCGTAGCGAGCCGTTAAGCTACAACCCCGGCTATTTCCTGAGATGCATACTCCCACATAGAAAAGTATGACAAGAGCGCCTTTTTTGCTTGTGAACGTTCCACTGCACGCTCAGAATTTTTGGCTCAAAATAATGGCATACATTTAAAGAGAGAAGATGTTGGCCCACCTCAGACTTTGGACATGCCTGGCACAAATGCTACTTTTCCGACATACAATAAATGTGTCATAAAATATCTGGCAAATTGAAGCATCCGTAGAAAAGCAATTATTGTCCGATTCCGATGTTATCTGACAGCTCTAGAAAGAGTCAGTGCTAGTAGGGTAAGATTGCTTTACATGGATAATGGGCAAGAGAGCTAGTAAGCCAGGCTGTCTGTGTTGCAGAAGTGCTGCCTAATGATTGATTTGCAGCCCAGCGACAGATTCATACATGCTCAGGGGGGTTTAGACTCGTGCATGACAAATGGTGTGAAAATGAAACACTCGGCACCAGTTCTTCCAAAACACCGTGGGTTTCTCACGACGGAGACGTGGCCGATTGCAGCGTGCTCTGAAACCCAGACGTCTGCACGCAGTAAATCACACGTGCACACGTACGCATGCTTCTGCGTGCCTGCTCCCACACCAGAGTGGATGTCACGCTTAAGCTCGGTCCATCATCACACACTCTCAGGGCTCGGTTTGTGGAATTCCTGCGCTTCTAATCAGCACTTTGGCAGAGCCGTGTGCTGTGACCTTGGCTTTTTATATGCACTCTGTGGTGCTCCGTCTCGCTCAGCAGCCCCTCCTGTACGGGATGATAATTAGAGTGCTGGCTGACAGGCTGCTCCGTTCTCACCTCCTCCCTCTCCCTCTTTCTCTCCTTGACGCTTTTTCTCTCTCTCTTTACATCTCTCTCTTCCTTTACGTCTCCTTCTTCCTCTCTCTCTGCCATCTCTCATTTTTTTCTCTCTCTCTGTCTGTTCTTTGCTTCTCTCCCTCTCTCCATTGTTATCTCTACCTCTCTCTGTCTCTCTCTCTTTCTCTATCTCCCTCCCTCTCTTTCTTCGTCACCTCTCCACTGTCTCTCTCTCTCTCTCTCTCTCTCTCCCTCTCCCCCTTCCTCTCTCTCTCTATCGCTCCCTTCCTCTCTGTGTCTCTCTCTCTGTCTGTCTCTGTCTCTCTCTCTCTCTCCCTCCCTCCCTCCCTTCCCCTCTCTCTCCCTCTGTCTCCTCTCTCTTGCCCCATCTCTGTTTCTCTGTCTTCCTCTCTTCCTCGCTCTCCCTGTATCAGTCTCTGTCTCTGCACACACTCACACACAATCTGCCATTGTTGCCTCTCCACTCCTCTCTCAGCGGGGCTGCTGGGGAGCTGTGTGACTGAGAGAGCTAGCAGGAGGGACACACGCAGGGAAAAAGAGAGATGAGCAGGCGGAGGGAGAGAGGGAGGGATGGAGAGATGAAGGGAGGGGGGGAGAGTGTGTCCTGCTCTGTAGCCGGCCTGTACTGCCTCTTACTCCGTCTCCTCTACTTCCTGCCAGCCCTCCATATTTCCTCTCCCTCCCTTTGTGTTTTTCTACAAATGGCAATCAAAGGATTCTTTTCATCACTCAGACAGAAAGAGAAGCTCTGTCAGACACATCTCCTCCCAAACACACACACACACACACACACCACTAGTCTGTTCTTTCTCTGGGAGGATAGCGATCGCTGCTTTGAGATGTTTAAGGCTCTGAACTCGGCCTCATAAATTCTTGCTTCAGGATGTCGGCATGCGGCATGTGCACACACACAAACGCACGCACGCACGCACACACACACAGACGTGCTTTGTGGTGCTGTGACAGTGTTGTACAAGCACTGTATCATCTGCAGTAGTGTAACTGTGTCTGTACTAAGGACTGTAATTCAAAAATATTTCTACTCGATTAATCCTTATGTGATGCACGATATGGGGGATTATTGGCTGATGCGGATATCTGAAATTTTTCGTGCTTATGTCTGCTGATGCCGATACAGATTAATGAGGAAGGTGAAGGTGAGCACAGACAAGATATTTTGCTCAACAAAGTTCCACTGCATGCTCAGAATTTTGTCACAATAACGGCATATATTTTAGGACAGAAGGTGTGGACCGTATAAAATCTCAACTCGGACTTTGGACATGCCTGGCACAAGCGCCACCTTTCTGACGTACAATGAATCCGTCATAAAATATTGGGCAGGCGTCGGTCTGATGCAGATCACGTAAAAAAAAAAGCAATTATATGCCGATTCCAATATGATTCTGATATTATCGTGCATCCCTAGTCTTTACACATTCTCAGAAATGTGTTGAGTAAGATTTCAACACACATGACTCTTGCATGGGATCACCATGTTGCGTCCGACGCTCTTTGACCTTTCACTCATGACTAATATTGAGAAGGAAAGTCTAAGCCCAGACGTCTCTGTTGCATGTCAGTCTTTTATGTCTTGGATTTAGCATCAGTGCAGTTCTCGAATCTGAACCAAAAATGTGCTCACGTTAAACTCTCTCACTCACCACCAGCTCCCTTAACTATAACTTAATTCAAATGTGTTCTGTCAAGGTGTGATGGTGGCGTCCCATGAGAGGAGCTGTAGTCTCAACAGATGCCAATTTGTGTCTAATAAAGTGCACACACATACGCTTGCTTACACACACACACACACACACACGGTTTGGCAGGGCCGCAGGAGTCATTGATTTACTCTCAATGACAACCCCATGCTGGGTGAGTTGAAACTGAATGATTAGAACATGTGCGCTTACACACACACACACACACACACACACACACACACACACACACACACACAGTGTGTACTCATTTGATCTGCTGATTGATTGTGGTCTCACAGAGAGAAAAGATTAGACAGCAGTAACGAATCCTGACTCCAGAATAAGACTATTACAGGTACAGGTTATTTATAGATGTCGACCGATATTGGTTTTTCAGGACCGATATCGATACCGATTATTGGAAACGATATGCAACAACAACAAAAAAAAAAATCAACACCAAGCTCAGCTGAAACTCTTCTCTCTCCTCTCCTCCTCTTTTTTAGTTCAGTCTGTGTGTATTCTTTTGATGTTTAGCGTTTAGTTTCTATGCAGTTTTTTGTACTTTTTTTTCAATCACTGTTTTTTCCAAACCTTTTTCAAGGAGGGCCACATTTGATCATGTAAACAGTCCCTGATGACTTTAGTTTAATCTGTGAATGTAATTAAATAACCCTGTATTTATGTGCATCTTTTATTGACTAATAATGTTTTACTACATTAAACAGTAGAGGTGCACGATTCAGTAAATCTCACGTTTCGATTCTGTTTCTTGTGCTTACGATTCGATTCATAGTTCATAAACACGCTTCAATACATAGATGAATTTGTTTCCAGATGTTCCCTGTTTTGAGTTACTTTTTCCATTAGACTGTGACAGATTAACCAAGAAATCACACTGAATCAGATGCAGTTTCCTAAATGTAATGCATATGTACATATACTGACTACACCTCCTCCTCACATGAAGGAGGTCTCTGGTCAGATTTTGATATTGCGTCATCTGTAGGACTGACGAGCTGAACTCGTGTTGGGGGGGAAAAGTGAGTGCATGAATGATTGTCATTGTGAACACACCACAGCATGCAGTGCACCACAAGGAAATTACACCTCTGCATTTAACCCAACCATGAAGGAGTAGTGGGCAACTAACATGGGCAGCGCCTGGGGAGCAGTGCTTGGGTACGGTACCTTGCTCAAGTACCGGTACTGGGATTCAAACCACCGACCTTCAGATCACGGGATGATCGCCCAAACATTACACTGCCAAACTAATGCTGTTATGTTAGTTGAAAAATATGGATTGATTTTTTGGAATGCATGAATCGTTAAATTGACAGAGTGAGTCGTGATTCGATTTATTTGCAAACTCCTATTAAACAGTATAATTTTCTACATTATATTTCTTAAACAAGGCAACAATCTCAGTGAAAACACTGTAATTTCCAGCTCTCCTGGACGTGGCAGCCATCATTATTACCTTGCTGTAGCCATGCTTGGATTCGATGCTTGGATTTTTATGGTGTTATTTTTGTGGCAAAATTCTGTGCACGCAGTGGAGCGTTTGCAAGCAAAATTGCTTGTCTTTACGAGCTCAACTCTGCCTGGATCCACACTCGAAGCACTCCGCTCAGCTCTGTTGTTAATATTATGTGGATGTGCAAATAATATACAATCTGATCATTTCAAAGTTTTGCCCTTTTGAAAGTGTTTACCAAAATATGTGTTGTTCTGCAGATCTACTGCGCTGACAAGCTTTATTTATGGAAACTATCAAGAGGCTATCACGATGTTACGTCTGGTGCTCTTTGGCCTTTCACTCATGACTAGTATTGAGATGGAAAGTCTAAACCAAGACTTCTCTATTGTATGCCGGTCTTTTATGTCTTGGATTTAGCATCTGTACTGAGATTGTGTTCGCGAATGTTTCCTTTCACACTCAGAATTGTGACACAAAAATAACGCCATACATTTTAAGACGGAAGGTGCTGACCATATCAAATCTGACTTCCAGCTGTGATTGGCCCGCAGGCTGATATGTGGACAAGCCTGAACTACATACTGCATGGAAAAAGCCGTAAAAGTGCAGTAGTGATACTTCACGTTCATGTCCATTGTGCGTTGGCACGGGTGGGGCAGTGGTTAGCGCTGCCGTGTCACAGCGAGAAGGTCCTAGGTTCGAGCCCCGGGCCGGCCGTGGGGTGTTTCTGTGTAGAGTTTGCATGCTATCTCCGTGTTCGCGTGGGCTTCCTCCCACAGTCCAAAGGCATGCAATATAGGTTAATTGGTGACTCTAAATTGGCCCCGTAAGGTGTGAATGTGAGTATGATTGTGCGAGTGTGTAGCCTGCGGTGTGTTGCCGCCTGCCCAGGGTTGTTCCCTGCCTGGGATGGACTCCGGTCCCCCCGCGACGCCTGTTGGGATTAAGCCGTTTGGATAATGAATGAATGAATGTGTGTTGGCACTTACTATAAGTGACTGAAGATACATAATTCAGATTGAAAACAAAACTTCCATGTTGCACCTGCAGAGTCTAAACCCTGTGTTTATCCCCGGATGAAGTCTTCTCCCGTGCCTAGTTTCCACTGAAGCACACACTTCATGTCGAATTCTGAGAAAAGACGTTTGAAGTTTTCATGCTTAATCTACATGCTAATGTGGAAATGACTGTGGAGAACAAAATGTCCTTCTGCTTGATGTATTTGAGTGGAGAAGCTCTGGACCAGCTGACTCTCATCACACACACCATTTCTCAGGCAACTGTGTGTGTGTGTGTGTGTAAGTAACCTAACATGTGGACATTTATGGTCAAAAGTACAAGTCACTAGCTAGAGTTTCACCCCTGACTATTTCTTTATCTTGTAGCATCTTGTAAATAATGACACAAAATATATTTCCATAACAACTCGTAGGAGTGAGCACTTAATGGAAAATTCATCATGCTTGGTGTTAGGGCTAGAGGTGTGAACCTTCACTGGTCTCACAGTTCGGTTCAGTTACGATTGTGTTAATGAGTTGGTTCGATACGATATCTCAGTGCATCATTAGGGCCCTATGAATTGCACGATGCGGAAAACGTGGACGGAATCGCGGAATTCAACAAATAAAATGGAATCGTTTGTAAAACGCGGAATGTCGTATAATTGGCTGATATCGGTATGTGGGCAAAGCAAAGCAATGGTTTCTAATCAATTTTGGCCGCTGCAGCCCCCTGTACATGTTATCTGTTGAGGGGAAACGTCAACGGTCAGCTATGGCGAAGAGGCTAAAACACCGAAAAAATTCGAGTGTTCGAGTGTTAGTGCTAAGTTTAGAGCAGAACAATAACCACATGATTTTTATGAATCGAGAACAACTCTTTTGTAAGTTTTGCCAGCACACGATAGACTGCACCCGCAAGAACACGTGACGACCACTTACAGTCAAACACTCACATCAGAAACGTTTTGTTTTGCATGAAAAAATTAATGTTTTTTGTTGTTTACAAGTAAATGTTTTACCAAAGCAGCAAATGTTCTGCTGAACCCCAGCACTTTGTTGAAGTTGAATAACAGTCATTTAATGTGAATTTTTTTTTCCCTTATTGCATTGTTCTTTTTTTTCCTCATCCACTCCATAATTAGACACTTTTTAGGTGAATAGATATGATTATAACATAAAACACGGAATTCAGAAGAATAAAAATGGAAAAGATAGAATTCAGGAAACAATAAAATGGAATTTAAGGAAAAACGAAACGGATTTCATAGGGCCCTAATAGTTAATGAGAACTTATTTAGTTTTAGTGTTTGTACTCAGCTGCTCAGTACAGGAATACCGATAAGCTCCGAATAAGCTACCGAATATAATTCTCGTACAAACTCTGCATCTGTTGGTATTCCTGTTAAATTAATTCATCCCAAACACTGCAGTGTTTTCAAATTCCTCGTCCGGCACAGCGGCGCAGCTTTGTTTACGCTCATCATGGTGGACAGAGATGGTGGTGGTGACGCACACACACTTTAAGGACTGATTCACATTGAGAAGCATAAACAGAAACTTCCAAATATATGAAGACGAAAGTGGGAGTGACCTTTTTTCCATATTACCGTTTCTTGCAGTGAGGACCCCT
Organism: Distichodus sexfasciatus; assembly: GCA_032718565.1. Lineage (NCBI taxonomy): Eukaryota > Metazoa > Chordata > Actinopteri > Characiformes > Distichodontidae > Distichodus > Distichodus sexfasciatus. The sequence goes on along the minus strand of JAVGVS010000675.1, from coordinate 76,189 downwards.
CAGGGCTTGTTGAGGTGTGTGTGTGTGAGGAGAGGAGAATGTGTTGGTAACCTGACTGACAGGTTTAAATAGCAGAACAGGACCCTCCTGTGTATAAGTAAGAACACAAAAACAAACGGAAGCCAGAAGAAGGGTAAAGATGGTGGAAGATGGGTGAGTGTGCTGGTACCTGTTTGTCTCCTAACATTCTGGAAAAACGGAGAAACCTGTGTGTAAATACAAAGCAAAGCCGAAGGCAGAGGAAGAATGAGGATGATGAAAGGTGGATGAGCGGTCTGTCGGGGGTGTGGGGGGGTGTTAGGTTTTAGCGTGATTGTCAACTAAAAGACAAGAAAAGCTGAGATTAGTCATATCTTGTTTGTGAGGACTGCTCCTCGTAACTTAATAACATTACAAGAAAAGTTGCTGTTCTTATTTGAATATTATGAAAAGTTCTCGGAATTTAACATTTAACATTCCATGCGCCCCCTGGATCCACGCCACAATAAAGTGATGGGCGAGCGTTACGGAATAGACTATGGAAAATCAATGGGAAAATCTCAGTAAGTGGCTGTGTTGTGAGTAGAACGCTTGTTGTTGTGGTTATTTATCAGCTAAAATATGCGTTTTGTCTGTAATAAAAGGGTCACTTTGACTGAACTGGGGCGTTTTAGCGAGTAACGACACTGTTTTGTCATTAATGCGTTTTTATGCATGGAATGTCTCACAAATACTTTCACATACAGAGGAATCAAGTCTTGTCGTGATCGCAGAACTGAAAACGGTGTGCGTCACTAATAAGCGTCCGAGTGAAACACGAGCGGCGCGTGCTCTGGCGAGTGAAATTAATTAAACAAAGCTTTGATTCTAGAAAAAATTGCCTCAGCCATTTTTAAAATTGAATTATTTGGGTTATTTGAAGAATCGTTTCAGCTCAAGTTACGCCCCTATAAAACATACTAGAAGGTAACTGGAGTATTTGTTATTCTAAATTTTGACAGTTTCATTTTTAACCTCACAGCCTTTTTGATTATTATTAATCAATATTGGCCCTGGAAAAGAAAATGCCTCACTGTGTGTGTGTGTGTGTGTGTGTGTGTTCTTGTACTTGCTACTTAGTGAAAACCAAAATGAGTTTTTAAATCAGCAGAGTGAGGACATTTTTGGCAGGTGAGGACTTTTTTAGTGGTCCTCACGTCTTTAAACTGCTTTTACAAAAAAATAAAAAATAAAAAATACAAGTTTATTTGCAAAACTAAAGGTGTAGAAAGATTAGCTTTTGGTTACTGAGGTTATGGCTAGATTATGTTTAGGGTTAGGTGTAGTATTATTTACATACAGTAATATAGAAGTCAATGGAGGTCCTCACTACTATATAAGTACAAGGATGTGTGTGTGTGTGTGTGACAGACAGCGAGTGAGACATGGAGAGGGAGAGAGCGCATGCTTTAGGGGACATATGGAATGGAGCTTGTGTGTCACTCGCACGTTCCTAAGTGACAGAGTCACCACCGGGCTGCTGACAGACTTGTAGCCACAATCCTCCACCTGGGGAACCTGGAGCTCAATCACAACATCTCCTTCACACAGGATTCCCCATCTGTCTCTCCCACAATCTCCTTACCCATCAGACACATGATCCGCTCCGAGTGTATCCACCTGTCCACAGGGCTTTACACCTAGGCCAGTTATCAGGGGCTCAGCGGCATCCAGTTTGAGCTGAAATTTGACCGTGCCGAAGGAGCTGTAAAAAGATAATCTGATTTTAAATAGCAACATGGAAAAGGTGAGCGCGGTGAAATTCCTCTGGTCTTTTCCAGGTTTGAGAGAGAGTGCGGATTGCAGCATCTTTCTCGATAGATGACGGCCTGTTTTTCCAATCGTTCTCATCGTCATGGCAACTCGCTGGAAATGCTGTACCGCTGCCTCTCGGATCCTTATTAGGCCAGCGTTGGTGTGCGTAGCTCAAGAAATAAAGAGCCATTCCAGGATTCCCATAACAGTTTAAAACTTCTGGTATTCAACCGAATCCCATTAGTTTTACTGACTCCCATGAAACCTGAGTGGTTTTTTGATAAAAATATTCAAATTAGGGCTGTGCGATATGATGAAATATATCGGATGATGAAATCAAAATGTCTAGTTTAGTCAAAGTGTGTGATTTATTTTTTTTGTCATTGTGAACACAGCACAGCACAACCAAATGTGACCTCTACATTTGACTAACTGCTTTTGGTCATTTTTATTTTTTGCCTTTAAACCATTCTATTGGTCACTCTTTGTACAGGCCTGATGGTTTAAGAAATATTTAACCAATGAAGAGGGTTGAAAATGACTTGTCCATTTGTTACATAAAATGTTCATATATTTAAAATACTTTGTTTTTTTTTTCAATTTCCTGAAAAACATCCATTTTGGACATAATAGTTTTCTGCTAGACAGCTACAATACAAGATTTTGTGGAGTTTTCTTCCAGAAGAGATGTTTTCTCTCTCCTGTTTTATGACTGTTTATTAATGCTAAAATTAAGAGCGCTGAAAAGGTTGCTGTAACAGACCTCATAATCAGTTGTCCACTTGAAATATGAGTTTATCTGCATTAACATTTATTCAGCTTGGGGTTAAAAGTCTTGCTCAATCACACAGCGGTGGTAGTGCTGGAGATAAGACGGAGCCAAACTAGAATTTTTGGCCTTTTTGTCTCTTGTCGAGTGTGGTATCTCCAAGCCACGGCCAGCCCATTACAAAGCATTTATGGCATTTAGCAGACACTCTTCTCCAGAGCAGCTCAAATTACCTAATTACAGGGTTAGTCCCCCTGGAGCAACGTGGGGTTAAGGGTCGTGTTCAGGGACCAAGGGGATTAGTTTTTTGTTGTTTATGAACACATGGTTTAAGGTTATAGATGTAGGACTGGGCGATATGACCTCAAATCAATATCACCATCAGTTTAATGTCCTCAATTGTGATTAATGAACAAATTTTCTTTTTGCGTCACGGTCGCAGCTTGTCATTCCTCGCTTACAGACGCAGGCCACACATTTTAAAGTGTAAATCCGTACCAACTCATGTCAAATCAAATCATTGTTCCCAAAATGCTCGGGTGCGGTCGACACCTCGGCCCCGACACCTTTCATGTTTACTCCTTTAACGTGTCTGTAGCGCTTGAAGAATGCTGTGTTTTCTGTTTGCCTGAAGCACGTGTGCTCTGATAGAGATAATGGCGATATGACCACAAATCGATATCACGATTGATTGAACACCTTGACTATGATCGTTTGGAAGACGCAGGGAACGTGTGTTAAAAATAACTAAATGATTAATGGTTAATAAAAATAATAATGGTTTGTTCTCTTCATTTTAATTCGTTGTTAAAGAGTCATAAAGGGGGACAAAATCGGTATTTTGACCTGCTCCCTCCTACCTTTATTGCAACAAAACGCCTAAAAACACCACAACGTTCATCACAATTCTTAAGAAAAGCTGCTGCAAAATCAGGCATTTTAGGCTGCAGCAAAAAGACCAGTGAAATCCTGGAGGGACCGGTTATGGGAAAACCATATATGATAAAGTGTGTTCACAAAATGCATCATGTGTCTCCCTGTGAGAATAGCGTATTAATTAAATGCTGGTTTTGGGTTGTTTATCTGCTACTGGGGCTGAAACGTGGAACAGTGCGTCTCTATTAAAGACGGCAGCTGTGCTGGTTAGTTTGAATGACCTATTGTATGGTGAAGATTTTCCATCTTGTTCATTTCCCTCACGGTTTAGCCCACCCAAGTTCTGTCTCTCTCTCTCGCTCTCTCTGTGTAAGAAGACGTGTGAGTGAGTGCACATTGTGTAGCTTCTGTGAAACTGCTGTTTCTTATTGTTTGAAGTCACTACCCCACCTAGTGGTGAAAGCTGGGTATCACTGCGTGTGGATGTGTTAACTGGTCCATGTGAACATCACTGACCGGCGGAGACAGTGAAGTCTGTGTAGCAGAACATCAGAGGTGTCAACAGTAGACACATTCTTTACTCAAGTAGAACTGTTACGGCTGCAACTAATGATTATTTGGTTAATTGAAAATCAAAAAATAAAGTTTTGGCCATTTTTAGCCAGTTTGGACTCATTTTGGCCTGTAACTAATTTTTGACTCATTTCTGGGAGAAAACTACATTTTTGCGCAAGATGGCGTTCCACATGAGAGTCTCGTCACAATAACGGAGTGGACACGTGTCGGGATAATCACTGAAGAAGTATAGATGCATGTGTTTAAACAGACTCTAGTAAAAGTTGAAGTATTGATTCGACTTCCTTACTCAAGTTAAAGTGAAAAGTACAGGCTGTAAAACACACTTCAAGTAAAGAGGTATAAAGTAGCCTTGTGAAGGACAAAAGCAGCATTTCAGGGCAAAGCTGACTGGACTCCATGTCCTAGCTTTATGTCGAGCGCAAGCAGAGAAAAATAAAGCCACACGATACATAAAGCTGCACTGATCATTACCATCATTGTACATGATGATCACCTCTATCCTAAACGCATCATACAACACATGTTATAGAGCTGTAAAGAGCGCTGTAGAAATAACTGAAGTGAATTTGGTCGAGCTGAGCTTCTTTCTGCACCGCAATCACCACATCATTCCCCACCGAGTTGCTGTCTGCTTTTAGTTTCTCTCTCTCTCACTTGCTTTATTAGGGCCCTATGAAATCCGTTTTGTTTTTCCCTGAATTCTGTTTTTCCATTTTTATTCTTCTGAATTCCGTGTTTTACGTTGTAATCATATTTATTCACCTAAAAAGTGTCTAATTATGGAGTGGATGGGAAAAAAGAACAATGCAATAGGAAAAAAATTCACATTAAATGACTGTTATTCAACTTCAACAAAGTGCTGGGGTTCAGCAGAACATTTACTGCTTTGGTAAAACATTTACCTGTAAACAACAAAAATTTATTTGTGCAAAACAAAACGTTTTTGATGTGAGTGTTTGACTGTAAGTGGTCGTCACGTGTTCTTGCGGGTGCAGTCTATCATGTGCTGGCAAAACTTACGAAAGAGTTGTTCTCCCAGTTCATTAAAATCATGTGGTTATTGTTCTGCTCTAAACTTAGCACTGACACTCGAATTCCGTCTTTTTTTTTGAGGACTTCGGTGTTTCAGCCTCTTCACCATAGCTGACCGTTGACGTTTCCCCTCTGTGTCTGCGCGTTTGCGTGTGTGGAAAGCTGAGTCCCGCCTCGACAGGTAACACGTACAGGGGGCTGCAGCGGCCAAAATTGATTAGAAACCATTGCTTTGCTTTGCCCACATACCGATATCAGCCAATTATACGACGTTCCACGTTTAACAAGGGATTCCATTTTATTTGTTGAATTCTGTGATTCGGTCCGCATTTTCTGCATCACGCAAATCATAGAACCCTACTTTGTCATGTCTATCGTGTTGTGTGTCATGTGCAAACACCAATAGGATTGTCTTTTCTGTGTGTTTACTACGTTTTTAAGCCTCAACCAATCAGTCAAGTTGTCTGGGTGGTGCACGTTATTGATACGGAACAGGTAAAATGCAGCAAAATGGCCTAATAAACCTCATTTCAATGAAACCCAACAAGAGTAACGAGCCTGATTTGAAAATGTAAGGAGTAGAACGTACAGATATTCATGCTAAAAATGCGCGTAGTAAAACTTAAACGTTTGCACAAAAATAAATAGTTAAGCACAGATTTGTTCTACTTAACGACAGTAACCAAGTATTTCTACTTGTTGCATAATTTTGCATTTTAAAAAAAGTTTGCCTGCATCTAATTATTCATGCTTGAGAATCATTCATTGGTTCATTCATTATCTAAACTGCTTAATCCCAGCTGCGGTCGTGGGGGGACCGGAGCCTATCCCGGAAACTTACGAGCACAAAGTGGGGAACAACCCTGGGCAGGCGCCAACCCACTGCAGAGCGCACAATCACACTCACATTCACACCTTACGGGGCCAATTTAGAGTCGCCAGTTAACCTATAGTGCATGCTTTTGGACTGTGAGAGGAAACCAGAGCACCGGGAGAAAACCCATGCGAAACACGGGGAGAGCATGCAAACTCCACACAGAAAGCCCGGGAGCTTCTCGCTGTGAGATGGCAGCGCTAACCACTGCGCCACCGTGCCCGCTTGAGAATCAAATCTGCAATCAAATGTAATGTTTCATGACATTTTCTTTTCCTACGTCAGGTTTACACAGAGGATATCGTCTCAACATCACAGCACAAGCCCTACCGAGCACAGGAGGAGTTAACGCACCACCAGCCAAAATGCTTGTCTGACATTGAGGTGGTAAGTGCATTTAAGTGGTGTGTGTGTGTGTGTGTGTGTGTGTGTGTGAGAGAGTACGTGCACGTGAGAAAGAGAGAGATAAACTGTGATTAGGATTAGTCTTGAGACAGCTCTAAGTCGAAACAAACTCTCCCCACCTCCTGTTACTTCAGCTGGAACGAAGCACACACACGCACGCACACACACACACGCACACACACGCACGCGCACACACACATGCACACACGCACGCACACACATACATACACACACGCACACGCAAAGCCTGTTAAACTCCCTTTACACTCCTTCTAGTGCTTATCTTCCATTTAGTTTCCTAAAATGCTGTTTGCATGTATAGTGCCAGTCACGCCGTCTCCAGCCGACAAGGATGATGATGATGATGAGGAAGTTTCTGCGCTAGTGCCAGGTGGTTTGGGAAGAATGGATGTCCCCAATGGCCAGCCCAGTGTCTCCACTTTAACCACGGGCACCTCAGAGGTCAGTAAACAGAGAGGCGGCGGCAGCAGAATTCTGTTTGTGTTGATCTGTGTCGGTAACCGTTCGCCCACGTGTGTGTTTGTGCGTTTCAGAAGAGCAGCAGCTCGGAGTCTCTGAGCGAGAAGGGATCGGCCGAGCTGAAGAGTTTCGACGCCGTCGTCTTCGACGTGCTGAAGGTCACGCCGGAGGAATATGCGGTAAGACGCGAGAGAGGGACTAAAAACGGCCTCGACCGCGCTCTTTCGCACTTCAGCCTCCGCCGTCTGCTTTCTTCTCCCTCGCTCCCTAAACGCGAGCCGTGCGGGTTCTGAGCCGTGCTTAGCAAGTTCAGTAAATGGGTCAGCCGGGCCTCAGGAATAATTGATTACTGCTGGCAGTCAGTCACGCAAGCCGTAATGTCATCTGGTGAATTAAATATGGCGGAAACGCAGCGCTTCCTTCAAACTTTCCACCTCCCTAACCCCCGGCTATTGAAGGTTCTTCTTTAACTCACCACTCGCATATTTGGAGCGTGAGCGCAGCCTGGAAACAGACAGCTGCTCAACGCGAGTGTCTACTACAGAGCATGTGGGTTGCAGGGTTGGAATTGTTTTGATGTTGATGGTTCATAACTAGGATTGCGCGATTTTCAGAAGCACTAAATAATAATGATTATTTATGTTGCCGCTTTTTATACGTAAGATGCAGCCCAAAGTGCTTTACATTGTGAATAAAATCATGAGACAGTAAAGCTAAACAGTATTCATTTAAGCAACTGGTGTATAAATAAGTGTAAGGTGATATAAAGAGAGAATAAAAGAGTAATACATAACTAATTTCAAAGGTTTATGTTACTGCTACAGTATAAATGTATTTATAAAAATGTCCCAGAGCATGAACTAAAACAGATAGATCACTAATCACCTAAAGCTGTGGAACTTTTGTCAGCGGCGTAGGTCCAGCGTTCTCGATGCCGAAGCTGGCTGCAGGTGTGATTGTCGGTGCAGGCGCTGTAGTGACGGCTGTAGCTTTAGCTTTAAGGGCCTGTGTCCATGAGCGCTTTCCCTGAGCTTGTTGTCGCTAGGTTACGAAAGCGCCATCGGACACTTCCGCGCTTGTTCTTATTTCATTTAAATATTTGTAACGCGTTTCTTTGAGATGGGTAGTTTAGCATGGAGGCGCTTAGCGCTCTGAACACTGGAGCTTATAGGGTTTGTATAAAAAATTGGCACTGCCAGCGGAAAAACCGTGCTTGTTGGACACAGGCGCTAACTGTGGCGCTCCGGTTACCGAACACCACACACTCATCTGCCCGTAAACAGGTTGGACGTATTGCTAGCCCCAGTTCTGCATTTTGCCTGGTGAATGTTGCATGTTGCGCTGTCTGCGGTCCGTCACACAGAAGAACGAGTTCAGCTTATCGTCTTGTTTTTCAGATTTTCGCAGTTTCTTCACGCATACGCTTTCTTCCCCAGGCAACGTTGGTTGTCATGGTAAACAAAACTAACACTATAGCTTAAATAGCAGATGTAAATATATCTGCAGTAAATATCTTATCTATTTCTGTCCTATTGCTGCTGTAAATGTAAATTGCATTGAAACAATAAGATAACTGTTGATTCATTTAAACCTTTCACCCAGTTCCGTATGTCCCGCTCAGCTCGTGCATGCCGCTGCTGATGAGCACGTGAATGTACCGAAATTTGACGTGAACCGATTCCTGGTAGTACCGACATCATTCAGCCGGTACCTACTGGTATCGGATTCGATAATCACGATTTGCGTTAATCGCATTTCTTCAAATCGTGCAATATTTGCACACCATTTATTGCTTATTAATTGAGTAATATATGTTGCAGATTTGTTTTACAATGGCTGCACTAGTTCTAATGCAAAAAAGCCATTTTTATCACATATACAGATGCCTTTTGATGCGATTTTTTTTTTTTCCTGATGTCATTGGAGAACACTCCCTATTTTACCTGCCGCCGCAGCAGCAGCAGCAGCATCTTGAAGCTCCGCGGAGACCAGGCTGACCTGCTTGTGATGAGAGAGAGCTGGTATCTGGGCTACCAACTCTCTCTCTCTCTCCCACTCTTTTATTCATGTTGCTCCTCACTAACCCACATCGCCGAGCTCGTGCGACAGAGGGGACGAGTGCACAGCAGACGCTGCATTATTGATCTCCGCCTAACTTGTGTGCAGACGCGTCCTCACGTTCACGTTCCTCTGCAGGAGGCCAGACTGCAGACGAGAGCTGATATATTATTTATTCAGCTGTCAGACTCGCTCACACACACACACACACACACGCTCGCTCGTACGACCTCGCAGGACTGGAGAGAAGACGCTGCAGCCCATGATTTATTAAATGCAGCCTAATGCATATGTTTACCGCTCGTTCACCACACACATACAGATCAGGTTTGGGGAGATGTGAAGCTGTGATTACAGCTGAAGAATTTTGTCAGTACCGATTGAGAGGTGTGTCTGACGTGGCGTTCTTGCTTTTTTTTACAGGGTCAGATCACGCTCATGGATGCGCCGGTGTTCAGAGCCATCCAACCTGAGGTGAGAGTTATATGCATAGAAACACACACACACACACACCCACACACACACACACACACATGTTTATTTATCCTTTTGATAGCGTTCCATATACACATACTTGCACACAAATCGCTACGGAGACGTTGCTGCTGAGCTGCTACGGAGACATTGCTGACGGAGAGCCCCGACCAGCTGTGGCGGAACACGTCCTAGAACTGAGGAGACACACAAACATCCGGGTTGTTCCGAGGGTGAGCTCACGCTAACGTCCAGGTCGAGCTGACTAAAATAATCCAAAACCCAGCTGCGAGGAGTTGAGGGTGATGGGAACCGAACGGGGAAACTAAACAAGACACAGGTGACGGGTGTTAGCCCGAAATCCCGACCCAGGGATGCTCCTTCTCGCCCCGAGAGGTAGCTCTGTCACCAGGGTGTTGGCGTGGAGTCTTAAGTTACCCAAAAATATTCCAGATCAGAGAACCTACACACATTCACCTCCGTAAGAACAACGGGACTGTGCTGCTTCTTTAGTCTGCTTACGTTTGTTTCAGTACAAAAGATATCTTGAGTCCCGTCCCCAAGCACCACTCCACCGGGCGCTGCCTAAAAGCTGCCCACTTCTCCATCACGGATGGGTCAAATACAGAGATCACATCTCGTTGTGGTGCACTGTGTGTTGAGTTCACAATGACAAATATTCACTCAGCTAAATTCACTTCAGGTCTGTGTACATAACGTCGAGTGTAGTGTCCTCCCTTTGGCAGTGGTGATGTTTGCCAGAAGGGGGCAGTAAGTCCATTGTTAATTTGCATCCTCGTTTCTTAGAATCTCATGTCCTGCACATCCAGCCGTAACCACTTTTCATCCTCAGCTGCTGCTGCGTGACCAGTCTTTACCTGAAAAGTGAAAGATTGTCATTGTGAACACAGCACAGTGCACCACAACCAAATGTGACCTCTGCATTTGAACTATTTGTGAAGGAGCAGTTGGCAGCTGACATGGGCAGCATCCGAGAAGCAGTTCTTGCAGATGGTACCTCGCTCACAAGTACCTCAGTGGTACCTTTACAGGTCGGGGATTTCAACCGGCGACCTTCCGGTCATGGGGCCAACACCCTAACCATTACACTACCAATAACTGATGGTGTGTTCCACTTGCTCTTGGTGCTCGGTTTCCGAGTCGTTTCCCGAGGGCTGAAGCCAGACATGCGCCTCCGTTTCTCGAAAATCCAACCAAATATCTTGAAGCAGCACGGACGACCCCGAGGTCAGAATGGCTAGTCAGTGTGAAGACTGTAATAAATGCTTCGATTTTTTACATTTTTTTTTTAGCACTTTGGTGTTGTTTGTGTCTAACTTGATCAGCTGTGTACATAATACAGTGTTGTTGTAGTCGATAACATGGATTAAAGTTTTCCGTCGCTATGGCGGATTTCCGTCAACTGAGTGCACTAAAGGTTAATAATGAGATTGATGCAGATCCGAAGGAAAAAATGGCGGCAGCCAAAGTTCTGGAAAGGCTGGTTTAATTACGATTTAATTATCCTTCCTAAAAATAAAAATAAACATAGTTTCGGCAGTTCGCTTAAACATTGACGGCTGCGGAGTAGCCTACAGGCTGCAAGCTATTTCCCGACGCTTGTTTAAGATGCCAAACTTCATAGTAAGGAGAAAATAATTCCCCAGCATTTAGTGCCACATCAGTCACAAAGGTTTTTAATGTCCCAAAACAAAGACCAGATCTGCAAAAGGGTGAATGGCACAGGCTTCTTGTTGCCTGGCGTATCCAATAATAATAATAATAATAATAGGTTAGTTGCAGTATATTTTACATTTCCAAAAAAGTTGGGAATAGAACGTATTTATGAAGTCAGTGGTGTGTCATGAAGTGTCTCATTTGCTAATAGTAGCTAAAAAAGGTTAGAAAACAGTGGAGAAAACCCATAAAGAAGCCAAAACTCCGAAGCTGAAGAGTCAGGACAGTGGCTATAAATAAATAAAAAAATAAATAAATAACAGCATGGCTGTTTCAGTCAGATGATTTTTTTTCCCATGCGATAAACGTGTTGCTACAGTCATGTTACATGTGAAATGCCGTGATATGCGTCGTTTATCAAGTGGCGATGCTAAATTGGGTGGTCAACGTTTCTAAAAACAAATGACTAGCCTAGCTAGCCGAACAGAAACGTGAACAGGAACAGTAAATTGAGACAGAAAATTCAGATAAAAAGAAATGAAATTTTTTTAAAAATCTTCTATACGAGTTCAACTCTCCTGTGGCAGATGGAACGCATCCAATTCGGATTTTACTGTATTTTTAGCGGATGTGACGTAACGTCGTCGACCGAATCTCTGATCCAATGGTAAATGGAACACAGCATAAGTCTTAGATTCTTGGCTGGGTGAACAACATGCATGAAGGATCTTTTGTAATAAGGAAGTACACGTGTGCATGGACAAATACACACACACACACGTTCTTGCTGTTATTTTGACTGTGTTTACTTTGACTCCATCACGTCGTCATTTAATTTTTTAGACAATCTGATTTGACTTGGAGGTGTGGGTGTTTATACATACACACAGCCACAGAAAGCCCGGCTGTCATTTTCATCACATTTAGTTAATAGTTGCAGAGAGCTTCTATGCTTCTACACAGTGTTGTTATTTTCACAGCGCTTATTTTAAAAGAAGTAGCCGATGTGGGCGCTTTTTTTATTTAAACACACACAGAGGACTGTTTTCCCTTTATTGCAGTCTGAGCTTCTTGATTACTCTCTTCTCCGGGTGATTTATCTAGAAAACATGTCTTTCTGTTCTCCCTCTGTCATGCAGGGACCTTCAGCTGCATAAGCCGTGATTTATAAGGCATTTGATAAGCTTCACTAACAATGAATCCCAGGGTAGAATTCTAGAATTTTCCATTTTTGTGACTGCTGCCAAAAGGAGCAAGTGTGATCAACAAGAGAGTGCGCATGAGAAAGCGTGTTGTGCTTATAGTATAGTTACTGAAGCAGGCGTGTGCTTTTAGATATAGCAATCAACGTGAGTTATATAATGACCAAGGTCAGTAGTAATGGTGTGTTAATGTGATTAGTTTAACAGCCGTACGAGATTCTGGTTGTTTTGGCAGCTCCGTGCGCCGTCTGAGTTTTCACAGCGCATTGCTGATGTTTGAACAAAGAGATGCTGAAGAAGCCAAGAGCGAGAGTTTCACTCTTTGGCAGCTGGACGCTGACATCAAGGATTTCGTAGATTAGTTTAGACATATGGTCTTGTCATAGCAGGGAAATCAAACTTGGATTATCAGACTCTTTGAGAAAAGTCAGTGAAGGTGACACTCGAGTTTCCACATCCCGGCGTTTAGCAGAGCTGTAGTGAATATTGGGCTCGTCAAAGGGAGTCGTCATCCAGGTTGAAGCTCTTAAAGCTTCTTTCTTCTTTGGCTGATGTTTTTACACTTTTCCTTGAAGACATGTCTGAAATCCTAGGAAAGTTGTGAGTAAAGTGATTTAAGAAGGTTGCTCTGTACTTGTCCAGTTGGCTGGTTTGGATTAGCCTGAACCAGTTTGAGCCAGTTTTATTAGTTTTTAGAGATTGGGTTTCAGTTCAAGAGCTTGAACTAGTGGGAAACTGATTAGTGTCATTATAGATGTTTTTGTAAATAATTTTCTCCATTATTAGCAGTTTAGAAAATAATGAGTAAATAACCATTTTCATTATAGTTTGGGTCAGTCTGGATATGTTTAATGCTTATATATGTGTGAACAGGTTTGGGCCAATTTGAATCGGTTTGAAAACAAATTGGATCAGTTCTAACTTATAGATCTATGAATAAATATGAATTAATTTATAATTTGGACTGGTTTGGTCCAGTATATGTTCACATGTTTGATTTGGCTTAAAACAAATAACAGTCTTTATATTTATATATATATATATAGTATGTATGTATGTAGTTTGGGCAGGGTAGGTCTAGGAATAACTAGGAATAATAGGTCTAGGCCAGTTTGATTAGGTAACTGCTCATATTTTAACCAGTTTGGGCCGTTTTGAACCAGTTTTAGCCAGTTTGAACAGGTATAACTGATTGTGTTTGAACCAGTTTGGGCCAGTTTGAACAGGTATAACTGACTGTGTTTGAACCAGTTTGAACAGGTATAACTGACTGTGTTTGAACCAGTTTGAACAGGTATAACTGACTGTGTTTGAACCAGTTTGAACAGGTATAACTGACTGTGTTTGAACCAGTTTGAACAGGTATAACTGACTGTGTTTGAACCAGTTTGAACAGGTATAACTGACTGTGTTTGAACCAGTTTGAACAGGTATAACTGACTGTGTTTGAACCAGTTTGAACAGGTATAACTGACTGTGTTTGAACCAGTTTGAACAGGTATAACTGACTGTGTTTGAACCAGTTTGAACAGGTATAACTGACTGTGTTTGAACCAGTTTGAACAGGTATAACTGACTGTGTTTGAACCAGTTTGAACAGGTATAACTGACTGTGTTTGAACCAGTTTGAACAGGTATAACTGACTGTGTTTGAACCAGTTTGAACAGGTATAACTGACTGTGTTTGAACCAGTTTGAACAGGTATAACTGACTGTGTTTGAACCAGTTTGAACAGGTATAACTGACTGTGTTTGAACCAGTTTGAACAGGTATAACTGACTGTGTTTGAACCAGTTTGAACAGGTATAACTGACTGTGTTTGAACCAGTTTGAACAGGTATAACTGACTGTGTTTGAACCAGTTTTAGCCAGTTTGAACAGGTATAACTGATTGTGTTTGAACATGTATAACTGCTCATATTTGAGCCAGTTTGGGCCAGTTTGAACAGGTATAATTGCTCTTGTTTGGTCAGTTTGAATTGGTTTTGAAACGAACTGGACAGGTTCTAACCACTCGTGTGTTTATATATATTTTTTGCATTATTTTAAAAGCCAGTTTGAGTCTGTGGTGTAGTTTAGGCTATTTTAAAACTGATTTGGACCAGGTCTGGCCAGTTTGGACCGGTTTTTTGACAGGCTGAGCTTAGATCAGTGGTATTCATGTAGGCCATTTCATGCTCATTTTGCGGCGCGCGTCTTCGTTGGCCTTGCATGAACACTTCTGCAGATTTGTGCTGTTCTTCCGTAAGGGACAGATGGACTGTGTGTAAGAAGTATAGAGCAGGCTTAGACTTTAGCCCGGCGGGACTCGGAGGTGGCAGTGTGCCAGCCGTCCTGATGCCTCTCTCAGCCGACGTTTTATTACATCCACTCTTAACTCATAACCTTAGAGTCAGACTTGTATAATTTCATGGTACAGAATCTTGCCGGTAAGTCCCAGGAATTTGGTCCTGGTGTAAAATTAAACTTGCGGTACAGCATGAAAATTGACATTGTAGGAGTTATTTTAATTTGCTAATTGAAGTTTAATGCACGATTCCACATCCAGCGTGCAATATTTTAATGGCATCCGTCAGTTCATTATAGTGGGTACTGTCCTTGGCTTGTAAAAGCTTAAAGTTGCTTAATTCTGACTGTAGTGTTGAGTTGATGGCAAGACATGTCTGATTGTCAATTGTTATCAAGTTAACTGTGTGTGGTATTAGTATTTAGATATCTTACACACACACGCGTCTGTAATTTGATCTATGAATAAATATGAATTAATTTATAGTTTGGACTGGTTTGGTCCAGTATGTGTTAACTGGGTTAGGGTTAGTTAAGTTAACTGTGTGTGGTATTAGTATTTAGATATCACACACACACACGTCTGTAATTTGGCCACAATATAAATTAGGGACATTTATACTTAGGGCATTTATCAGCTGCTCTTATCTCAGAGTGACTTACCTTAAGTCTCTCTAGCAATTTGGGACTAAGAATCTTGCTAGGAGGCCTCAGTGGTGGTAGTTCTGACAGTCTAGTGGAGCTGGAACTGAACCTACAACCGACAAGATCCGTGGTCAAGTGTCCCACCACTAGCATGGTAAACTTTAATTTCAGAACAACCCTTTGAGAGGGAACAGTGCCCTATTATTCTCTCATATGTGTAGTAAATGTCTCCCACGTTAGACCAGACCTCGTCACTGTGCCATCTGGCTTCAGTATAAAACACAACGTATTGGAGATTTACCTCATCCATGCATTCTGGCCTTGTTTTCTGCCCCCAAGTTCTGCTTTTACTGTGCAGTTTATGAACGCTTTGACCCTGACACAACTGCTCCGAGGCAGGTTGGAAACACGCTTGATCCAATAAACTCTGTGATATCAGGCAACTTGCAGTCTTTTCCCTTTTTCTTTTCACTTTATTTTGCTGCATCACAGTTACAGGCTAATGACGTAGTGAGTCTGTTAGTATGGCGAGTAAAAGTTCTGTACTGAAAAGCAGGCCATGTGCCTTAACCAAACACTTTAGAACAGGCATCATTAGTCTTCTGTTTGCCTTCATGTCAGCCGTGTTTTCTGGTAGTGTTTGGCAAACTCTGAGCTTTGGCAAACTCGGATGTGGATGTGAGAGAAAAAGAGAGAGACCCACTCGAGGTGTGACGAGAGACACGGCTCACGAGACAAGACGATACACGAGAACAAGAGTCAGGTGCCAGTGCAGCGTATTTAGTGCATGAAGTGACTGGACTCTCTCTTGTATGATTCCTCCTCACACCATGATCTCTTCACACCATGACTGTGCATCAGCTTCTAACTTGTAATTGAAGTGTAAATCATCTCATTAAATCATCAGATTGTACATTATCAAATCAACATGTTAGAGGCGTAATCCCTGCAGCATCAACAGATTTAGGAACATTAACAGATACAATTAGACTAGGATACTGCTGAATACATCACACCCACAATCTCCACACAACTCGTCGTACTGGAAACGTGTGTGTTGCTGTTCACTAGATCAACTTGGAATCGTATTAGACACCTGATTGGAGACCAAATCAGCCAGTCAGCTTTCTCCAAGCCTGTGCTTTTAGCCACATTTATAACGCAGTAGCAAGTTGAGCGCGAGACCGCTTTTCACCTCGATGAGAAATATCGTCACGTTTTAATCTCATGTCACGAGATCTCATCACTCCCCAATAACAAGTGCAGCAAGCGAGGCCGCCTCATCTTACTGTGTTGATAGGAAGATTTTGGACTTTCTGCTTCTGGAGGTTAGCTGGCTGCTGCTATGTGGGGAATGGAAATGGAAAACCAGTACAAAGGAAGAGCAGGAAGAGAGGAGATGAGCTGGGATTTATTAAAGCGGTTCTCCTGAGGGAGGCTGCGTTCGGTTATGCAACGTTAATGTGCAGGCTTCGTTTTCTGCATGGCTTCTGGTGCAGCGAGGAGAAACTGCACACGCAGAAGCACCAGACTACAGAGAGATGGACGCGATACAAACACACACACACACACACGAAAGCAAAATCGCTGACGTTACGAGAATCGAAGAAGCAGAGCGTGATGAAGCCCAGTTCCATCTGATGAAGCCTAAAGTGCATCTGCAGTCAGTCGTGGGAGTTTAACTTGAAGGAGTGAGATTTCTCTTTCACTCTCTGACTCTCTCTTAAACACAGATCTGCAGCAGAACACATTGTTTGGGATGCACTTTCAAAGGGCAAGACCTTGAAATGATCTGATTGTACATTATTTGCACATTAACATAAAGTTAAGATGTTAGGGGCGTAAATTTACGACAGTACGACCAGTTAAAATGTAGAAAATCCATGTTTAACATTTCTGAATCGTTCAAATCTGACATGGCGATGCGTCTAAGAAACGTTTTTTTGCTCGAGGGGCTTTGCTCCTGTGCCCCAGTGGTGGTAGTGCAGGAGGTAGGATAGAGTTGCTCTTGAACCCACAACCTCTTGGTTCATAAATGTTTCACTGTTATGTCATCTCCATCTTCAAAAAAGGTTCGAGAATAGCTAAAAAACTTTATCGTATGTTGACAATTTTCCATGTAATAATCTATAGAATCAGCCTCGTCTCCCCGCTTACGTATTTCACAGATTTGAGCTTTGAGTTTGTGAAGTTGCGCCCATGTAATGTGTTCTAAGCACATGATTTATGATCCACCGTATGTAACATGGGCTTATTCTGAACACAGACCTCTCTTTCTTACACACACACACACACACACACACTAATGCCTCTAACAGCTGCATCTCGGTGTGGTGGTAATCAGAGAGTGACAGGAGCCATTGTTTTCGCCGCATGGTTACGATACACAGTCGAACAGTGCATAGGAGTCTGGCTCAGCTGCACTGCTACGGCTGGCTGAGGGCTGTGTTTCATGGCTGTTGGAGATACGTACTGTCATGAAGAATGCAGCAGGGGGCTTGCTAATGCTCGTTACACACACACGCACACCCCCCCACCCAAACAGCAGCTTGCCAACCAGCATGGCGTGTTGGAACAATCTCTGTGCCCTTTCTTAAACCAGCTATTACAGTTTTATAATATGGTAGTAAAAGCGGAGTTACACGATTACAAGCACTGTACACAGACACACACACACACACACTCACACACCTCACGCAACAGCACCACATCCAGCATTGCATGGAGGAGCATTCTCTGTACCTTGCCTTGTTTGGGTGGTGGTGGTCTAGTTGTTAGGATGCTCATTTCTGGACTAAGAGGTTGTGGGTTTGAATCCAGCACTGGCCTTATTGGTCAAAACCCTTAATCCCAAGCTTTTCTGGGAGACAGTGGATTATGTGTCATTGTGAACACAGCACACCACACAGCTCACCACAATGAAATGGGACCTGTGCATTCGGACAAGGACGGTACCTTGCTCATGAGTACTGTGAGTGCGGCTCGTGCTGTCTCACTAGCCTCGAACTCCGAAGAGTCTTTGCACGCGACAAGTGTCCGAGAGAGTCTTGAGTCCAGTCTTTTCTTTTGTTGTCTTGCCTTACTACAGCTTAGACTTTTGCAAGCAAAAGATGAATTCTCAGGAATACAAAGAGACTTTACGTGATGGTCAAAAAAACTGGCGTTCCTGAGTTCTCGGCTTCGACACAGTTCTAGCCTACGTGCGTTCTTACATCTTTTTATATATATTTCAGGAACCAATCAGATTACGACACATAAGGCAACTCTGTATTACTTCTATGTTACGTACTAATACGGAAAATTTATATAGAAAGTTCCAGAAATATTCAAATGAGCTTTATAGCTCTAAATTCTATTACAGATAGTTGTGAAATATTAAATCCAAATACTCAAACGTTCATGCCACACAAAATGGCTCTAACAAGTACCTCAGTGGTACCTTGACCGGTCCTGGATTCGAACCTGCAACCTTCTGATCACGGGGCGAACTAGGGTGTTCGCCTCGTGATCAGAAGGTTGCAGGTTCGAATCCAGGACCGGATGCCACCAACTGCCCCAAAAGATTAGGCAGATGGTAGTGTATCCGTTAGGGAGTTGGTTCCTTGATTGGATGGTTGCCGGTTTAAGTCGCGGAGCGGTAAAGGTACCACTGAGGTACTCAAAAGCAAGGTACCGCCCCCAAGCACTGCGGGCTCACAGATGGATCAAATGCACGCAGGTGCGATAAGCGGCACTACCATCTCACGCTTGGCTTTGAGCACCTGTTCACATTCGTCATTTAGTGGCAGTTATGAGTTTATTGAACATGTGGGCCCGCCTTATGGCTTTTATGAGGCTAAAGAAAATTTTGGGCTACAGACGCCAGCAGATTTCCCAACTCTCAGACCACCGCCCGCTCCCCCTCCGTCGCCCCACCGCGTGCTTTTCCTAACACGCAAACATGTTGTTTTCCTTACTTACTCCATCTTAACATTTCTCTCGCCGAAGCTTCTGTAGAGGTCTCCCGCCTGTCTGCCTCCTGATGGGTTGCCCTGCGTGGATTGGTGGTCTGTCCTCCCTCTACTTTTCCAGTCGAGATGACTGCTGGGAGGGGGAGATGTCAGGAATTTTGTGTGTGTGTTTGGATGAGTCTGATTCTTCACTTTTAAAGCGCCTGCCGCACAAGCCAGATACAGGTATTATAGTAACTTGCCCTGTGTCAGAAATCCCCCACAGGCCTCGTCCCAGTTCGGCCTTGAGGACCAGGCCTCGTCCCTTTCGTCTCTCTGTCTGGAAATGCGATCTGCACGGAATTGAGATGGAGATGAATAATCTGGGAGTGGATCAGCTTTTATTTGTTCCATATGACTTCTACAGATCAGGTTTTATGAAGAGGGGATAAAGAGCGGGTGTAGCGGTGGATAAAGCCTCCTGCTCAAGCCTCCTGAAGCTTTACTGGGAGTAAAAAGGGGCCTATGAGGTTGGAGTGAAGAGGCGTTTGTTTGTGAGGGATGCAGATCTCCCCTCTCTCGCTGTGGGCTCCCCTCTGCTTTAATGTCTCTTTCAAATGAAAATGAAAGTCCCCATGAGACAGTAAAATAGTTCTGCTGTCTTCTTTAATGTTAGAGATATGAGTAGGCGTTGATGTTGTGGGCTTGTTATTAACTTTCTGTAATTGTCTGATATCCATTTTCCACTCGGTTCCCATTTTGGAGCCTGTGCCACGTTTTTCCCCCTCTCTCCCATCATCTCCTTCTCTCTCTTCTTTCTCTCTCCCTCTCTCCCTTCTCCTTCTCTCCCCTCTCTCTCTCTCTCTCTCTCCCTTTTTCTCCTTCTCTCCCCTCTCTCTCTCCCTTCTTCTCCTTCTCTCCCCTCTTTGTGCCTTCCTCTCTCCCTTCTTCTCCTTCTCTCCTCTCTCCCTCTCTCCCTTCTTCTCCTTCTCCCCTCTCTCCCTCTCTCCCTACTTCTCCTTCTCTCCCCTCGTCCTCTCTCCCTCTCTCCCTTCTTCTTCTTTTCTCCCCTCTCTCTCTCCCATCATCTCCTTCTCTCCCCTCTTCCTCTCTCCCTCTCTCCCTTCTCCTTCTCTCCCGGTCTTCGTGTCTTCCTCTCTCCCTTCTTTCACCTTCTCTCCCCTCTCCCCTCTCTCCCCTTCTTCTCCTTCTCTCCCCCTCTCCCCTCTCTCCCTTCTTCTCCTTCTCTCCCCTCCCTCTCTCCCTTCTTTCGTTCTCTCCCCCTCTTCCTCTCTCCCTTCTTCTCCTTCTCTCCCCTCTCCCCTCTCTCCCCGCCTTGTTCTCCCTTCTCTCTTTCTCCACTCTTCATTCTGTCCTCCTTATCCCTTTCTCTCCTCTTCTGAGCTTCTTTCCTCCGCCTCCTCTTCCTCTCTCCTCCTTCTACCTCTTCACTCTTCCCTCTCTCCCCTCTTCGCGTCCTCTCTCCCATTCTTCTACTTCACTCTCCCTCTTGTTTTCTCCTCTGTGTCTCCCCCCCTCATCCATTCACTTTCTCCCCCCTCCTTCCTCTCCTTCTTCTCCTTCTCTCTTTCTCCCCTTTTCATTTTGTCCTCCTTCTCTGCTTCCCTCCTTCTCTCTCTCCACTCTTCCCCTCCTTTTCCTTCTAACCCTCTTTCTCCTCTCTCCATTTTCCTCAGTTGCTTCTCTCTCTCTCTCTCTCTCTCCCCCCATCTTCTTCCTCCACTTTTCTCTCCTTTTCATCCTTCTTCTCTCCTTGCCCTGTCCTTCTCCTCTCTCTCTCCTCTCTTCCTCTCTTCTTCTTTCTCACTCCCTCTACGCTCTCATTTTCCCCTCTCTTCTTCACCTTTACCTCTCTCTCTCCTCTCTCTCTCTCTCTACCACACACACACACATTATTTTAGGTGCTGTGCTGGTCCCTTTAGATGAGCATTTGAAGTGCTTGTACCCTTTCATCTTTCGCAGTGCGGTGGATGTTGGAGTCGGCCAGTCCGGTATCCTTAGGAACTACGGTTCTCACCCTTTTGATCAGTGTGTATTTCAGCGTCTAATTTACTGCTCAGGGATTATGTTGTTGAAGTGCGTTATTATGAACTTAAAGGACGTTCACCCACATCATTACGCAGAGTAACCTGGTGGAAAGGTTTTCCCTCGAGTGCAGCGAGGCTTTCATCCTTGCAAGAAGTGGCGCTGGAGATAATGCAGAACAGAAAGGAATAACAGTCATTTGAACCCAGTGCTGGCGATGCTCGTCTCTGCTCTCGTCCGCCTGGTTTTGTAGGATTGATCTTGACTGTTTCGCCAGCCGAAGTCGGGCAAATCCTCGCTTTCACTACCGACTGCGCTCGCCCACGTGCCCTACTGTGTGTCTGATGATGGCCTGATTGACAGCCTGTAATTAGCTCTAGCTGGTACCCTCACTGTTGAATGTGTGTGTGTCTGTGTGTGTGTCTGTGGCAATATACTCTCTGTGTGTGTGTCTCTCTGTGTGTGTGTCTCTCTGTGTGTGTGTCTCTGTGTGTGTGTGTGTCTCTGTGTGTGTGTGTGTCTCTGTGTGTGTGTGTCTCCTGTGTGTGTGTCTCTTTGTGTGTGTGTGTCTCTGTGTGTGTGTGTCTCTCTGTGTCTGTGTCTCTCTGCATGTCTGTGTCTCTCTGTGTCTGTGTCTCTCTGTGTCTGTGTGTGTGTCTCTGTGTGTGTGTCTCTGTGTGTGTGTGTCTGTGTGTGTGTCTCTCTGTGTGTCTCTCTGTGTGTCTCTCTGTGTGTGTGTCTGTGTGTGTCTCTCTGTGTGTGTGTCTCTCTGTGTGTGTGTGTCTGTGTGTGTGTGTCTTGTGTGTGTCTCTCTGTGTGTGTCTCTCTGTGTGTGTCTCTCTGTGTGTGTCTCTCTGTGTGTGTCTCTCTGTGTGTCTGTGCGCGTGTGTGTCTGTGCGCGTGTGTCTGTGCGCGTGTCTGTGCGCTTGTCTGTGTGCGCGTGTCTGTGTGCGCGTGTCTGTGTGCGCGTGTCTGTGTGCGCGTGTCTGTGTGCGCGTGTCTGCGTGCCTGTCTGTGTGTCTCTGTGTGTGTGTCTGTGTGTGTAAACCTGAATATATGTTGGGTGAAACACATGTTTGATGTACACTGTGAGTCATGTGAGCTGTGTGTAATATCTATACGTGTGTGTGTGTGTATGTGTGTGTAAGTGTGTGTGTGTGTGTGTGTGTAAGTGTGTGTGTGTGAGAGATATAGTTTTCTGGAAGTTCCATTAGTAAAGACTCTAGTCATTAGGAAAAACTTAGCTCTTGGTCAAGAATGATTTCTTTGGCTTGGTGGATGGTCCTGGGGACACACACAGCAACCCAAACACTCCATCAGATACGTGTGTGTGTGTGTGTGGACCTGCTGTTCCACATCTGTGTTTGTGTGTGTGTGTGTTGCTATGCTGCAGTCTCTGTTGGCAGGTTGCTGACTGGTTATTTTGTATTTGGAGTGTGTTAGACCTTGTGTTAGAGAGTAGGTATGGCCTTGCAGAGAGAGTGTGTGTGTGTGTGTGTGTGTGTGTTGTGTTTAGGAGGTGGCTTCAGGTGTATTAGTCTGTGTTGTTATTTTAATGTTTGTCTTGTGCAGCTGAAGGAGATGAGAGAACGTTGCTGATGAGTGTGTGTTGATGGTAATGAGGAGCAGAGCAGGAAGTGTGTCGTTATGAACATCAACACTTCTCTAACTTCACGGCCGGGTTATACCTCTGTCCCTCTCTCTTTACCCCCCTCTCTCACACCTCTCTCTCTCCTCACTCTCGTCTGTCACCTCTCTCTCTCTCCATCACTATTTCTCTTTCCCACCTCACTTTCCATCTTTCACTCTGTCACCTCTTTCTCACACCTCTCTCTTTCCCTCTCTCACCTCTCTCTCGCCATTTCTCACCCACAGTCTCTCTCTCTCTCTCTCTCTCTCTCTCTCTCTCTCTCTCTCTGTCTCTTTCTGACCTCTCTCTTCATCTGTTTTCCTAATCTCTTTTACCCGTTCTCTCTCTGACTGTGAGCTCATTTCCTGCTCTTCACACGTCTCTTGTTTGTTTGTTGACATGTTTGTTTAATTGTTCCGTTACTCGCTGGGTTTCAACAGGAAGCCTCGTTAAAGATGAAAGTTTTTGCAGAACTTCACTGCCTCTCACTCCTTTAACACTCGTTTCCTTACATCACTCCACTGCTCCTCTTGATAAGAGCTGTAAACTGGATTTAAATACCTCTGAAGGGGAAGCGTTGTTCTCCTGATCTGTCACTGTCTCTCTCTCACGCACACACACACACACACACACACACACACACTATAAACACTGCTAATGGTGTGTGCGCTTAAGCTCCTCTTAATAGACCTCGTTTTTATTTTGTTGTTTTTAACAGGAGCTCTCAAGCTGCGGCTGGAACAAGAAGGAGAAGCACAGTTCAGCCCCGAACGTGGTGTCCTTTACACGGCGCTTTAATCAGGTAACGCTCCAGGCAGGGTCGCCATGACAACGCTTTCAACGTATTGCCATTACAGCTCTAAGATGTGGTACTTTAAATAAAAAAACATTTCTAGCTATCTAGCTATTTTATTTTAAATATATAGAAAAATTGCAGCATTAGTAAACATGTATGTTAAAATTCAATGAATAATAAATGAAATAAAATTGAATTGAAAGATTTTTTTAAATTAAAAAAACTTGTTTCCTGTGCTCTCATTGGCTGTAGCTCGACTCGTTTCCTGCGTTCTCAATGGCTGTAACTCAACCTGATTCCTGCACTATCATTGGCTGTAGCTCGACTTGTTTCCTGCGCTCTCATTGGCTGTAACTCGACTTGTTTCCTGCGCTCTTATTGGCTGTAGCTTGACTCGTTTCCTGCACTCTTATTCGCTCTCATATCTATCTGGTGTGAACCAGCAAATGGTCAGCCAGTTTGTTTCATCACGTCTTTGTATCTTTAGTATTGACCTAAAATGGTTTAACGGGTTTAAACTCTACATTGCACAAGAGCTCAGAGCTTCCTACACTTTCTATTTTTGACGAGTCTTAAAAGCAGCTCGTACTGCAGGAACGCTACGACGGAAGATTTTAGTGGTTTAGCCTTTCTCGTACCCTGCCTTTGTGTGTGGAGTTTGTGTGGGTTTTCTCCTGCTGCTCCAGTTTCATCAAAAAGTATGTAATTTAGCTCAATTGGCTACTCCAAATTGGCTTTAATTGTCTGGATGGTTGTTTGTTCCTCTGTCTGTATTTGAATGTAAAATTGGTAGCCTCAGTGCTTTCAGCTTCTAGGAGAATGTCCTCTGTTGTGCACAAGTGTAAAACACTTTGAGAAAATGCTCTAAATAAAAGTAAGAATACCTGAAACCAGAAACCTGCCTGTACATATAATGCGCACACACACACACACACACACTCTCTCCCCCTTAAACACACACATATGCACGGTCTGCTTCCCATGCGTTACTTGAAGTCAGACACACTGAGTCGGGAGATTTGATTTATCAGCTTGGCCGGCGTGTGATCGGAAAATGACGGCATGTCGGATGGTTCCCGGTTCACCGAGCTCGGAGTTTTTCTTCATGCTTGCACACTGCAACTGCTGTATGAACATGTAGCTCTGTCACGAGCGTTTAGGCTGAGCAGGACGGAGCCGGTGTTTGGGGGTAATTCCATGTCAGAATATCTCCTTTTTGGGCCTCATCACACAGACATGTGAATTGAAATGAATGATTTTTTGTCATTGTGAACACAGCACTGCACACAGTCCACCACATGCAAATGTGACCTCTGCATTTGAACCATCTGTGCCCAGAGAGCAGTGCTTAGGGTCGATACCTGAGTACCTCAGTGGTACCTTTACTGGTTCGGGACTTGAACCGGTAGCCTTTCGATTACGGGGCCTTAACCGTTACTCTACCAACTTGCCTGTTTTACTCTTCTACACGAAGCTGGAACAGGAACTCTGAGGCCGTTGATTAAAGCGATAGAATGTGACTTAGTTTGAACTGCTGGCTGTTGGTGGTCTAGTGGGTAGTATACTTGCCTCTGAACCAAGAGGTCATGGGTTCGAGCTCCAGCACTGAGCAAGAACCCTAAACCCCAGATTGCTCTAAAGGGAAACTGTCCCTGAAATTAGTCAGTGGAAATCGCTCTGGATAAACAGTGTAAATGTAAACTGTGGTGTTTGTAGAAACAACCAGGAACATGCCAAAGTTTGAGTGAAAGCCCACCCGAGATCAGAGCCGAAATGTCTGACACTAATGAAGATGTGTGTGTTTAAAGGTGTGTGTGAAGGCTAGTGTTTCCAGGCTGAGAGGTAAATGGAAGGTTTAGAGGAACAGTAATGGTCTAAATGATGAGACGGCTTGTGTATAATAAAGGCTCCACTCTGTCTTCCTGCTTTATGGAACAGACACGCCGTGCTTCACCGAGGCATGCCTGAGATGTGCTCGCGCTGCTTTTCCACTTTTCCATCCTGAACTCGGAGCACCCCGGCTCACGGCCCAACACTGCAGGCCTAAACGCGTACATCTCCACGCCACGGGGCAGGACACGGCAGGGAGACGGTGTTGATTTAAACTGTAATGAGCGCCGGCCGTAAAGTGGAATCCGTGCAGCAGTTGTGCAAACCAAAATCGCAAAACAGAAGCTAAAATGAACTAAAGAGTCATTTTCTGGTTTTTATTTTTCATCCTGGATGACTGAGTGATGATTTGTCATTGTCATTGATTTGTGAACACAGCACAGCACACAGTGCACCACAACCAAAATGTGAGCTCCGCATTTGGTCCATCGGTGAAGGAGACACTAAGCTGGTATCATGTTCTCTGCAGTTTTTGGCACAGTTCACGTCTCCTGTATGTTCATGTGTCACTACATACCATTTATTCTGTTCTGTTCAGGAAGTGCTCAAACACACCCATCATGCTGTCTAACAGACACACAGTTTGGATCAGTCAGTGACAGATGTTACAAATTAGGCACATCTGGTGATCTGTTTCCAGGGGATATTTGCATAAGGTCTGTTGGCAGGTTTCTCTGACACTCCTTACTCCCGCCTCACTCCGCTTTCTCCACACAGCTTTGGTTGTTTTAAACCTCCCTATGAGAGTGTTAGGCTATCTATCTCTCCTCGTCTAGTCTTCATCTTCCATCTGTCTCTCTCTCTCTCTCTCTCTCTCTCTGTCTGTCTTCTGCTGTTTCGCTCTTTTTTCATCTATCTATCTATGTATATCTCTCTTCGTCTTCCACACTTTTCCAGCTCTCTCTCCCTCTCTCTCTCTCTCTCTCTGTCTTCTGCTGTTTCGCTCTTTTTTTCATCTATGTATATCTCTCTTCGTCTTCCACACCTTTCCAGCTCTGTCTCTCTCTCTGTCTCTCTCTCTGTATCTGTCTATTCATCTATGTATCTGTCTATCTCTCCTTATTTTCCACCTGTCTCTCTCACTCTCTCTCTCTTTCGCTGTCTGTCTATATATCTATCACTCATCTTCCATTTGTTTCTCTCTCTCTCTCTCTCTCTCTCTCTCTCTCTCCTGCTGTTTCTCTTTATTCATCCTTCTATATATATCTCTCTCCTCATCTTCCACCTCTCTCTCTCTCTCTCTCTGTTCTTCATCTGTCTATCTATATATCTATCTCTCCTCGTCTGTCGTCCCTTTCCATCTCTCACTCTCTCTCTCTCTCTCTCTCTCTCTGTTCTTCATCTGTCTATCTATATATCTATCTCTCCTCGTCTGTCATCCCTTTCCATCTCTCTCTCTCTCTCTCTCTCTCTCTCTCCCTCTCTCTCTGTTCTTCATCTGTCTATCTATATATCTATCTCTCCTCGTCTGTCATCCCTTTCCATCTCTCACTCTCTCTCTCTCTCTCTCTCTGTCTGTCTCTCTCTCTGTATCTATTCATCTATTTATCTGTCTATCTCTCCTCATTTTCCACCTGTGTCTCTCACTCTCTCTCTCTTTCGCTGTTTCTCTCTCTCTGTTCTTCATCTGTCTGTCTATATATCTATCACTCATCTTCCATTTGTTTCTCTCTCTCTCTCCTGCTATTTCTCTTTATTTATCTATCTATATATCTATCTCTCCTCATCTTCTACCTCTCTCTCTCTCTCTCTCTCTCTCTCTCTCTCTCTCTCTCTGTTCTTCATCTGTCTATCTATATATCTATCTCTCCTTGTCTGTCATCCCTTTCCATCTCTCACTCACTCACTCTCTCTCTCTCTCTGTCTCTGTCTCTATTCATTTCATCTATCTATATATCTGTCACTCATCATGGGGTGGGCAATATACCGAATTTACTCGATGTATCTCGGCTTGTTCCATGTGCGATGTAGTAAATGACTATATCGTGACCATCGAGTGTAAATCCTAACGTTATTGTTAAACAGACAGTGTGAACTTTGCTTTCGAGTTTTGCTTTTCTGCCCCTCCAGCGCAAACTGTATTTTTCCTCTCTCAAGTGTCTTTTTTTCCTCTCGATGTGTTAAATGTCCTCGCGCGCAAAGTAGATTACAGACGAGCGGCTTTTTTCCTCGAGTGGGATTTCTATGCGCCCGGTTTGAAAGCGGCGGGTTTTGGCAGTTTGGGGGCGGGGTATTGGCAGTTTCTGCCTGTGAATCCTATTGGCCGATGGCTCCCGGTTTAGTGATTGACTGCACGCTACAGAAAAACCAAAAATGACGGAGGAAGAGGAACAGCGGCAGGTAGATTAAAAGCGAGTTATAGTTTATCGACCTTATAATTATAATTTAATAGTTATTTCTTACACGTTTAATAAGCACGCAGTCAGTGGCTCCCCTCGCCCACTTGTCTGTCCCCAATATAAAGTTTGCTATATTATACTTTGGTTTAAAATAAAAGCATTTACTATGTTAAACTTTGACTAAATTCATTATATTGGTGTCATTTTATGCAACATAGAGCCAAATTTATCATTTATACAGTGATTTAGAGGAAATTTAAAGGTATTGAGATATATATCGTGTATCGTGATATAGCTTAAAAATATCGCGATATTATTTTTATGCCATATCGCCCAGCCCTAACTCATCATCTTCCATTTGTTTCTCTCTCTCCCTCTCTCTCTCCCTCTCCTTCTTCTTAATTTCTGATTGGCACAGACATGTAGGATATGAATCCCCCAGCTGGGAGCTTGTAGTTCAGTGGAGCTGCAGGGATTAGGTGTGATTGATTTCACCTGCAGGTCAGCGCTCTGCTGTTAGCAGTCTTGCAGGGGGCTGTAACGGTGGTGGTAGTGCTGTCAGTACGATCTGAAGCTGGCTTTGAATCTACAACCTCTTGGTTTGTCTGCGTGTATCCCACCACTCGACCGTCAAGTGTTGATGAAACGTGTTTAAGGGTTCCAGATTTATTTTGCTGTTCCATTTGTTTGAATTGTTTTCCAGGTGAGCTTCTGGGTGGTGCGAGAGATTCTTCATGCCCAAACGCTGAAGATCAGAGCGGAGGTCTTAAGTCTCTATATCAGAACAGCAAAGGTAACTTGCTCTTCGCCCCAAATAAATAAACATTTCTAGTAGGGGTGTAAATCACAAGTTTCATCACGTTACGATGTTATACAGATGTACGTTGATATCACAAGGTCTGCTACAGTACTGTTTAGATTCAGTTCAGTTCGGGAACCAGCGTTCAGTATGAGGCTATATCATATGATGGTTTAATACACTCCAATCAACGCCTTCTCGCTTGCACCACACTCATCCACGTGAAGCTCCGAGACGGAGAAGAGGAGAGTGGAGAGTTTCAGCTGAGATTGGTGTCTGTACAATTCAAAATTTTGACTTTTTTTTTTTGCACATTGGTTCCCTATATCAGTTATCAGCCCCGTTAACTAGCAACAATAGGTATCGATGTTGGGCCTGAAAAACCTATGGGCTTGTTGATCATTGTATCACTGTATCAATATGTTGTCTATATATCGTTACACCCTAATGTCCACTGTAGTCTAATGTTTAGTGTGTAGGGGACAGTAAATTAAGCCTCGTAATGATGTGTGTGTCATCTCTCTCTGTTGCACAGAAACTGTGTGATATGAATAATCTCCATGCGGTGATGGCCGTGGTGTCGGGTTTACAGAGCGCTCCTATCTTCAGACTCACCAAAACCTGGGCTGTGAGTATCTGTTACTGCTCACGCGTGCGCACACACACACACACACACACACACACAAAGGCCCTACGTCCAGATCTTCTCGCTGTGAGGCAGCAGCGCTAACCACTGCGCCACCTAAGTTTAAAGTTACAAATATAGTATGTGACCCTCCACGGCAAAACCAGTCGCCTGTCGCAAATTTTCAAAATTGAGTTATGTTTTCATGAAAGGGCATAAATCAAGCTTCAAAACGATACCTATATGAAATGAATGGGACGACATATGACTGAGATATCAACATTCAAAGGAGTCGGGTTTCTCCTGTCACGCCAAGTGAGAAACGGAGAAATCTGCCTTTGAAGTTGACTATCGCCGTAGCACTCACAGACGCTTGGTGCGGTCGCGGCTACGTTTGTATTTACGGTAGCCTACGCTGCATTCACAGCCACACGGATAGCCTACCTGCGTTAGGTTAACTGAACTCGGGAGACGGAGATGGATTCCGGAGAAATATCTTCACGCTAGTCAACCAGTGGATTTACCGTAAATATTGAAGTAGAGCGGTCAAAACACAAACTTTTAACATTCTGCTGGAATTGAATTCCTCACCTCAAGAAAGTCACGTTTTTAGGATGGAAAGGGTAAGTTTTTCAGTGAAATTTATTCACAACAGTACAGTATAGACCTTCCACTGTTTCAAAACACTAAAAACAAGAAATCCAAAATGTTACCCCACGCAACATAAATGGTCGTTTTTCTCAGAAACCTCCGTTGCGACAAGCGACTGGTTTTGCTGCGGAGGGTCACAAATATAGTAGAGACAGATTATGGAGATAGAGAGAAACGGTGAGATCTGGTAAAAAAGAGAGAACAGAGAAAGAGAAAATGAGAAGAAGAGAGAGAGATTTGGGAAAACATATAAGATCGGGGAGAGAAGGGAAGAAAGAGAAGGAGAGAGAGAAAAAGAGAGAGAAATAGAGAGAAAAAGAAAGAGAAGAGAGGAAAAAGAAAAAAGGGAGAAAAAGAAAAAGCTTGAAAAAAATATAAAAATATAGAAGCTTAAAGAGAAAGAGAGAGAGTTTGCAGTGATGGAGGAAAAGAAGTAGCAGGCGTTTGTTTTACAGCTCTCTCTCTCTCTCTGACTCTCTGACTCTCATGTTGTTCAGAGTGGAAACTGGCAGCACTGACCCCACTAACGGCTCTTTATAGAGCTGTGATTACACTTTATCAGCCGCATAAGAGCCTCGTTACACTGCAAACACAACACCACCTCTCACTTCCGTTCTGCTGAAGCCTTCAGCTCCGCTTCCTCCCGTCATCACCGCTACGCCACCATAAATCCCAAACTCAATGAGCCCAGAAACGGGTTAGGAGGGAAAAACCGGCGGCCGACTGTAAAGATGCCACACGCGGCACTCTCGCCGCACTCGCAACACACACACAAACACCTCACCTTTCACTACTACACTTTACTACAGTTCATCATGTCCTTCACACAGCCAGTAGCCATCAATAACCTAGAAGAGTGTGTGTGTCTGTGTGAGAGAGAGAGAGAGAGAGGCCTGCATGTGGAACATACTGCTGTAGACTTCACTACACATCAGCGAGGGTGAGATTTAGAGCCAGAACAACACACTGCCTGCAGCTAGACATGAACATTATGGACACATGGTGATAAGATGGGGAGAGAAGGTCCACACTCGCACGCACGCGCGCAGACACACACACACACACACTATGTAAAGACACACAAGACAACATTGTCTCTCCGTCCATCCATATTTATCTTCTCCCTAATCTGTCTTGGTTTTATTTATAGCATAACTCTTTCTTTCTTTCCTTCCTTCCTTCCATCATCTTCATCTTCATCTTCTCCCTAATCTGTCTTTAAGATAACTTAGCCCCAATCCTTTCTTTATTTCTGTCCATCAGTCCATCCATCCATATTTATCTGCTCCCTAATCTGTCTTTATGCTATATTTATAACTTAACCCCCGTTCTTTCCATCCATCCTTCCGATCTATCTATCTATCCGTCTATCTCTGTCTGTCTGTCTATCTGTCTGTCTGTTTGTCTATCTCTCTCTCTCTATCTATCTGTCTGTCTCTCTGTCTGTGTATCTGTCTGTCTGTCTATCTATCTGTCTGTTTGTCTATCTCTGTCTGTCTGTGTATCTGTCTCTGTCTGTCTGTCTGTTTGTTTGTCTATCTGTCTGTCTGTCTATCTATTTCTGTCTGTCTGTCTATTTGTCTATCTGTCTGTCTGTGTATCTGTCTATCTATCTGTCTATCTGTCTGTCCTTCTATTTGTGTATCTGTCTGTCTATCTGTCAGTCTATCTATTTGTCTGTCTATTTGTCTCTGTCTGTCTGTCTGTCTGCCGTCTGTCTATCTAGGTTGCTACTACACACACACACTCATTATGTCATAGGTCACATTGTCGTAGGTCACTGCCACACACCCCCCCCTGATGTGAACGCATAAAAGACTACAACAGAAAAGATTTTTGGTAGGTTTCTGTTTCACACACGTAGTGAACACTGGAGGTTGCAGCTTTTTGTTACACACTCTTCACTACGTGTTGTACTTGCGTAAGTGTGTATCTGACGAATAAAGAATCCTGCAACACACTTTCCTTTCCCCTCTCAACTCAGAGCTGATCTGCAGTAATGAGCTGTGTGAGAGACCGATGCCCTTCAGCTACTCATCACCCTCACTCTCTCACATGCAGCGCTAGTGTGTGTGTGTGATCCTCTAATGAATGTTGAGATGTTTAGTTCTGTTCTGCAACAACACAAATGATTCTCACGTTCCTCTTTCCCCCGAGTCGGTGCGGATCAAGCCTCGTCAGCGTGTTCCTCTCTCCCTGTGTGTGTTGTCTGTTCCCACTGGTTTCTTCACAACTGCTTTAGTAAATCACGCTGGTCTTTAGAGATGTGGTTGTAGTCGTCGTGCAGCTGCGTTGTTGTGGACGGCTCGTCAGTAAACTATAACTGTCGATCTCTCTCTGTGCTCTCCAGCTGCTGAGTCGTAAAGACAAGGCCACGTTTGAGCGTCTGGAGTATCTGATGTCTAAAGAAGACAACTACAAGAGACTGAGAGACTACATCAGCAGCCAGAGCATGACCTCCTGCATACCCTACCTGGGTACGTCTACAAATCCTTTCTTCATCTCTCTCTCTCTTTCGTTTATGGTGCATCTCTTTCCCTTTCTTTATCTGTCTCTATTCTGTTATATTTATAACTTCACCCCAGTTCTGTCTATCTATCCATCCTTTCTTCCTATCCATCCATATTTGTCTTCTCCCTAATCTGTCTGTTAAAACCCCAGTTCTTTCTTTCTTTCTTTCTTTCTTATCTTTTTCTTCCTGCATCTCTTCACACCATCACTACTGTGCATGAGCTTCTAACGTGTGATTGAAGTGTAAATCATCTCATTCCATCATCAGATTGTACATTATCACATCAACATCTTGATTAAAACATGTTAGAGGCGTAATCCCTGCAGCATCAACAGAATTAGGAACATTAACAGATACAATTAGACTAGGATACTGCTGAACACATCACACCCACAATCTCCACATAACACACAACTCGTCTTGTTGTTGCTGCTTCTGCTGTCGTACTGGAAACATGTGTGGTGTTGTTCACTAGATCAACTTCAACCGTATTACACACCTGATTGGAGACCAAATCAGCCAAACAGCTTTCTCCAAGCCTGTGATTTTAGCCACATTTATAACGCAGTAGCAAGAGTTGAGCGCGTACAGACGTCAGGTTTTTCTGCTGAAAGTTCCACTGCACGCTCAAAAATAACACCGAACATGAGACAGCTTTTCACCTCGATGAGAAATATTGTCACATTTTACTCTTGTGAAGTGTGTGTATGTGCGTGTTAAGCCATATGCATGTGTGTTATCATGTTTTCCAGCCTCAGCGAGAAGAGGCTCTACCAGCCCACTACACACACACACACACACACACACACACACACACACACATACATGACTCTTGCAGTAATGGCTCATGAAGAGGATTTTGTTCATCCCTCTTGCTCCTTGTTTTTGTAACTGGCAGCACAGACTGTGTCTTCAGCGAGCTGGAACAAACCAGCATCATGAATCTCCGGGATGAGAGGAGAGAGGGAAAAAACACACCATCCGTCATGTTTTCTTGCTCCCTTTTCAGCTTGCGTTTCATGTTTCCTCTGATTTCGGAGGTTCGCGATGTGCTCCAGTTCCACATTCCAGCAGTGTTTAATACGATGTGTTTATTAGAGAGAACTGAATTATTTTAATCATTCCTGGCAGAGCACGTCTTCGCTGAGGGAGGGAAAGCAGCAACACATACAGCTAATCCAAACCCGGCTGCTGTCTTTGTGCAGACACACACACACAAAACCCGCTTAATCTCCTTCATTTCAGCACGTCTCACTCACTCTCCAACTGCTCTCATTTCTGAAAGTTTACATCCTTTTTGACTTTTCCCCCTCCTCAGCGGTTCCTAAAGCAGGTGAATTCTTCTGGGTTGTAAAAGTGCTCCAGCTGCCCCAAAACTAGCATGAAAACTAGGGTTGACCAGTTCCCTTGATGATTGTATTGATTTTAAAAAAAAGTCCTGGCTCTGCCCCATCCATTCATTCAAAAAATCTTCCAATCTTCAGCGCTAACCACTGCGCCTCCCCTCTGCCACGTCCAGTCTGCCACTATAGCGCTGGGGGTTTCTTTCAGTTATTTTAAAATTACAACGATGTGATTCTTTTTTTTTTTTAGAAATGGTGTCTCATATATAATAATAAAGCATATTTCCAGAACAAACATTGATCTATGAGGTCAAAAAATACACATGGATCTCCAAAACAAAATAATTATTCAATTGATGTGAAATGTTCAATTAATCGTGATATTGGTTAGCGGTCAAATCGCCCGGTTCTAAACGGAACCCACCACTGATGTAAGTTAGTTTTTCTGGCCAACGCTCATCAGTCTGGATGTTCTCTGTGTTAATGCATGTGTGTGTGCGTGTGTGTGTGTGTGTTATGTAAGAACTCTGAACTCTCAAATGCACAAGCACACTACAAGGCCAAGTCTGTGGTTTCTGTGTATCATTATTGTAATGTGCTGGCTAGCATGTCTTTGTTGTGTGTGAGTGTGTGGGTGTAAGTTTGTGTGTGTGTGTGTGTGTGGGTGTAAGTTTGTGTGTGTGTGTGTGTGTGTGTGTGTAAATTTATGTAGGTGTGTGTGCGCGTGTGTGACTGGAGTGGAGATGTCCCAGGCACCGTGGAAGGCAGAATGGAAACTGTGTACAGTTAAACTCCTGCAACAGATTTGAAAGCCATTAGAGAACGTCCATCACATTTACTGAGGGGGGAGAGGGGGATGACGGGGGAGAGGACGGGGGAGAGGGAAGGGCAGGGGGGGATGAGAGAGAGGATAACAGTAGAAGGCCGGGGAGAGGGCGAAGGGGATAACTGATGAGGGAAGGGGCGGGGAAAGGGCGAGGGAGAGTGGGATGGATATAGAGAGCGATGGAAGATTTGGGGACAGACAGATGGAAGGATTGGAAACGGCGATGTCGGAAGAGTTAGGGAAAGTATGGAGAGAGAGAAAGAGACACAGAGTTTGAAGAGGAAGAACGAGACGAGGAGAGTGAAGGGAGAGAGAGATGGATGGAGAGAGAGACAGACACGGGGGATAAGGGAGAGATGGAGAGAGAACGAGATGGGAAGATTGGGGAGAGAGAGATGGAGGGAGAGAGAGGCACAGGGAGTTGAGGGAGAGATGGAGAGTGGGTGTACTAATGCAGTTCAGAGCCTGTGTGTGTGTGTGTGTGTGTGAATGGCGTGCTGGGTGGTGTGTTGGAGGTGAAGAGGGAAAGCCAGTCAGCACAATGGAAACTCTGTGACCAAGTGGCAAAGCAGGAAAACCACGGCAACGCCGCTGGCACCTCACACACCTTCTCTTCTTCACCTCTCTCTCTCTCCCTCTCGTTCTCTCTCTCTCTCCCGTCTCTCTCTTTCCGTGGGCAGGTTGAGGGTATGTGATCCAGTGGGACAGGCGAGCTACAGGGACATCCAAGCCTGATAGGAGAGTTGGCCGCACTGGAATAAAGACAGTCAGGAGAGAGTCGCCGTTCCTTCTTCTCTCTCTCTCCCTTTCGTTCCTTATTGTTCCTTACTCTCCTCCTCCTTTCTTTTTGGCTCTCTGTTCTTCTCCCTCTCTTCTTTTCACTCTCTTTCTCCTCCCAGTTCATCTCTCCTTCCTTTCCTGTCTCTTTTTCTCATCTTTCGTCATTCTTTTCTCTCTTCTTTTCCTTCAGCCCTTCTCTTTCTTCTTTCCTAACCTTTCCCATCCCTCTCTACCATTGCTATCCGCATCCCTCTTCTCCTATTCCTCTCTCTCTTTCTTCCTCCCACTCTTGCGCTAAGTTTAAGTCTGTTTTTGTCGTGACCATTGTGTGTGTGTGTGTGTGTGTGTGAGAAGCAGGCTCATGGGGAGAGCTCTGAGCGGAACGGCGTCGTAACTTATATGAAATACACTAAAAGCCCAGCACTTTATACGGAAGGAATTTGCATCTCACGTCCTCCTGCTGCTACTTCTGCTCAACTCACCCTGGAAATCTGCTTCTCATTCTCTCTCACTCCTCTCTCTCTCTCACTTCTTCTCCTCCCTCTCTCACTCTCTCTCTCTCACTCTCTCTCCCTCTCCTCTCTCTCTCCTCTCTAACTCTCTCCTCCCCTTGCTCTCTCTCACTCCCTCTCTTGCTCACTCTCTGTCCTCTCCTCTTCATCTTCTCTCCCTACCCTCTCCGCCCTCTCTCCTCTCTCTCTCTCTCTCTCCATTCTCTTCCCTCTCTCCTCCCTTCGCGCTCTCTCTCCTCCCTCTCTTGCTCCTCTCCCTCTCTCCTCCCCTCTCTCTCCCTCCCTCTCACTCCCTCTCACTCCCTCTCACTGCCTCTCTCTCTCAATCTCTCACTCTCTCTCCCTCTCTCTCTTCCTCTCTCCCTCTCGCTCTCTCTCTCTCACTCCCTCGCTCTCTCTCTCACTTCCCCCCTCGCTCCTCTCCCTCCTCCCTCCCTCTCCTCTCACTCTCCCACTCTTACTCTCCTCTCCTCTCACTCCCCTCTCAATCCCCTCCCCTCCCTCTCTCTCTCTCTCTCTCTCTCTCTCTCTCTCTCTCTCTCTCTCTCTCTCTCTCTCTCTCTCTCTCTCTCCCTTTCACTCTCTCTCTCCCTCCCTCCCCTCCCTCTCCACTTACACTCTCTCCCACCTCCCTGGCTCTCTCTCTCACCAGCCCCTCTCTCACCCCCTCTCATTCTCTCTCTCTCTCTCTCTGTGCTGCTGCAGCTCTCCACCCTTTCACATATCTGCATACTTTTAACATGAAATCTCCCTCTGTCTCCCTCCTTTTCTCATCCTCTCTGTCTTTTCGTTTCACAGCACTATGTTGGAATATCAACCAGACTCTCCCTCTCTCTCTTTCTCTCTCTCCCCCGCCGCTTTCTCTCTCTCGTTTTTTAATCTCTCTCTCACCCCTTTCTCTCTTTCTCTTTTAACTCTTTCTCTTCTGCCGTTTTCTCTTTCTCTTTTTACCCCCACCCCCTCTCTTTATGTCTCTCTGCCTGGTTTCTTTCTCTCCTTCTTCCTCTCTTTCTTTGCCCCCTCTCTCTCTCTCCCTTCCTCTAACCCGCCCCCCGACCCACTCCGTCTTTTCCTTCCTCGGGTTGTGTAAGAAAGTCGAGTCAGAAAGTGATGTAATTAAAATATCTTTATTTGCTTTGGGTTCTAGTGGTATTGAGTTGGTTCCTGTCGCTAAACTGCCTCCGATCGTAGAGGTGTGTATGAGACGCTGTCGGATTTTTAAAACGTGTCTACAACAGTAAGTGTGCAGCTGCTCTCGTCAGTGCTTATACATTTCTGTTTCCACGTCCGCACACGTTGTCGGTCTCCGTGCAGATGAGGGCAGAAGAGGCGAGAGCAGAGTGTGCATCATATACAGGGTAAATAAGCAGGGCCTATCATAAATAACCATTGATAAATAACAGCTGGGTAATGTTCTGTAAAATCTGAGTTTTTAAATTAACTCTTAAGAACCAGACACAACGCACACATCTTGATATATTTACAGGCCAACAGTACACAACGAGGCAGGCCGAGCACAGTCTGTTTCCAGTCCCTTTGTGCATGGAGGTGGGGGAAAGAAGAAATAAAGCAAACTGTAGTGTATGAGAAACGGCTTTCATCAGGAAGGGGGCGGCAGTACAGGTGAAGAGGAGGAACTGAGAGGATTAGACAAATATAGTTTAAACCAGGGCTGGGCAGTTCTTTAAAAATTGATTAAGACCAATAATCATAACGGCTATTTGACATAATCTTACACACGTCAGTTAATTCTATATTAATATACAGCCTCCCTGGAGCAACTTGGGCTGAAGGGTCTTGCTGAAAAGTAATAACACTGGAGATAGGATTCAAACCCACCCACCCAAAGGCGAGTATCTTAAATAGGGCTGCACAATATATCAAAAAAATGATCGTCATCGCGATATCAACTTGCACAATATACATATCGCAAATATATATGTGTATCAGATGGAGCCCTACTGCCCTAGATGACCGCCCCCCCGTAGATGCAGTAATCCCTCGGATTGCATCGTTTGGACAGCCGTCTTTTTAATTTATTATTTTAAAATAATAAAGACAGAAATGAAATTATACCATTTAAAAACAAGCGCATAAACATGTAAATAAGCAATGACAAACTTAATATATTGTATAATGAAATACTCTAAAATGTACAGATGGTCCCCGAGTTACGATGACGATAGCACTGCGCTATGAAACACATTGTTCTTTGACTTGCACAGTGCAGACGCAGCCAAAGTTGAAACTCAACATATTTTCTGCACTTATGCAGACGGCTGGAACAACAACAAAATGACAGGATTGAGGTTTGAAAACCACGCCCACTTTCTGCGCTGAACCCCATGGCCATCGGACACTTCCACGTTCCTTCCTATTTCAACGTGTTGCTTTGAGGTCGACAATATGGAGCGAAATCGTGTCTCCGCATTAGTGGCAGCGTCGGAAATAGATTCTCACGTCTTCGAGACGAGATTGGGTGCATGAAATAAACCGTGCAAGCAAACAGCTGGGGAGTGCACCACCGACTTGTATGTCCCGCCCCTTCCTCGATTTTGATTGGCTAGCAAGTGACATTGACGAGCGCAGTGCTGTTTTAAAAGATGAACGGATTTCAACTTGAAGCGCTCTCAACGCGGCGGCAAAAAATCTTCTCCACCTGCTTTTTTTTTTTTCCCCACTGAAGGCGCTGAAGCTCATAGTGTTTGTATTAAAAATAGCCGCTACCAGCGGAAAAAAACAGATTTGGTGGACACAGCCCCTTAATCTGCGCAGTCTACTCATTGTCTGGGGTCTATACAGCAGAACCAGCAGACCCAAAGCAGAACGACATTAGCACTGTATATTTAAATATTTGTTTATTCATCGCACATCATATCATCATTGTGAGATTCAACAGCGTTATCGCATATCGCATGATTTCCTGATATCGTGCAGCCCTAATCCTAACCCCTACACCACCCTTTACCCAGTGTTACAATCCACTAAAAGCACGCCACCATACGTGTTGTCATGTGACTCCGCCTCGTCCAGTTTGCCA
Source organism: Distichodus sexfasciatus (assembly GCA_032718565.1). NCBI lineage: Eukaryota > Metazoa > Chordata > Actinopteri > Characiformes > Distichodontidae > Distichodus > Distichodus sexfasciatus. The sequence goes on along the minus strand of JAVGVS010000675.1, from coordinate 37,340 downwards.
CTACACCGTGTGTTTCCTTCACCTGTTTTAAAGTCACAAAGACATGCACACGTTCATACGAAAAAATATCCCAGCTTTAATAGATGAACATATTTACAGTAGCAAACCTTATCACCAAACTATGAGGGCAAAAGTCACAAACAAAATAATTGTTTATTGATCGTAACTGAGGGTTTCGATTAGCCGTGATATTGATTATTGCCCAGCCCTGTTTGAAATCCTTATTGAAGTCAGTGGGCCTCATTCAACAACTCTTCCTGAATTCTACAGCTGTATGATATTAAACTGTTTAACTTAGAGGTCGACCGATATTGGTTTTTCGGGCCGATATCTATACTGACTTGCTGGTTAACGGTGCTGATAACCCATATTTGGAACCAATATGTTTAAATAAAAAGAACGAAAATCTGTTAAAATTTTGAATTTTACAAACACGAGGCTCAGCTGAAACTCTCCTCTCTCCTTCTCGGAGGATCACTCTGCGCTCACGTGTGAGTGTGGTGTGAGTGACAACAAGGCTTCAGCGTCGACTTTGTACTAGAGCCGAGCGATTCATGACTAATCACCCGGATCTGTTAAATAACTCACGAGTCACCAATCTGAGGTTCCCATTAACTCGAATCCAACGAGTCCTAACTACACCATGACTAAAATATAAACCCCATCACGTACGTACATCTTAGAATCATTTCAAACTCTTTACAAGATCAATATAGTCATAGTTGCAAGTACAGCTGCTGAAAATGTCATCACTTCCAGTTTGTTTGCAGCACCACACTCACATGAGGGATCATAACAACTTCCTACGGGACTCGTGTCAGTCCAATCAGCGGCGCAAAGCACACACATTCATGAGTAAATCTTGTCGATTAACTTCCTCTAGAGCCTTCCTCTTTGTTGTTAGTGTTTTGAAACAGTGGAAGGTCTATACTGTACTGTACTGAAAAACTTACCCTTTCCATCCTAAAAACGTGACTTTCTTGAGGTGAGGAATGCAGCGTAGGCTACCGTAAATGCAAACGTAGCCGCGACCGCACCAAGCGTCTGTGAGTGCTACGGCGATAGTCAACTTCAAAGGCAGATTTCTCCGTTTCTCACTTGGCGTGACAGGAGAAACCCGACTCCTTTGAATGTTGATATCTCAGTCATATGTCGTCCCATTCATTCCATATAGGTATCGTTTTGAAGCTTGATTTATGCCCTTTCATGAAAACATCATAACTCAATTTTGAAAATTTGCGACAAGCGACTGGTTTTGTCGTGGAGGGTCACATTTATTCTCATCACAAGCCACGTATACTTTCTTCTATGAAAAACAAATGATTCAGCTGGCGATTTGGCAACACTGACCCAAGTGACTCACACACCTGGATCAGTTTAGTGAGTGACTCAGAGGGAACAGAATCCTAAAAACGAACCGAATATTACAGCTCTACTGGCTACTACTCGTGTGACGTAGCCAATCAGAGACTGTTGTGGGCGGGACATTAAACGAAGCGGCGCAAACGGCACAGAGAGGAGAGACGGCAGTGGAGCCACAGTAGCGCACCTTGTAATTACGTAATCGGTGACGGTCAGAATTAAACACCAATAATCCGCAAAACGCCCAATATCGGCCCCCGATAATCGGCCCGGACAGTAGTCGATCGACCCTTAGTTTAAATGTCTTAACTTTCTTAAGAACAAATTTAAGAAACAAAGTAAATATTGGTGAGTGAGGCCCAGTGCTGCAAAGAAAAAAGATGGGAGGAAGTAGATAGGGAGGAAGATGGGGAAGAGAGCGAGCTGTTGCTTCTCTGCTCCTGCATTCCGGAGAAGTTCCAGGACATTGAATGCATTCAGTCCCCCGTGTGTTTAGTCCTCCCTGATTACGAATGTCCAGGGTTTGACCGGACACCCCAACAAAAACGGTGTTTTCTCAAGCACGCTGTTCTTCTAGATGTTTTTTTTTTAAATGCATGGATATGAATACACACGGTGTTGGACCAGGTGAAGTGTGAGAAGATTTTTAATTTCAGTCGATGGGGCGGATCATCATGCGGACGGATTTGAGGGAGTAGTATCCGCCTCCGTAGTCGGCCCAGAAGATGCCGTCCTGGAACTTGCTACGGTACACGCCGCCCGAGTACCACACGCCGTTGAGGTTGGTCTGGCCGCAGGCGTTGTACCACCAGCCGCCTTTGTGGAAGTGAGCGCAGTTCCCTACGCGGAGGAGAAAAAGAGGAGAGTAGGACATGAGAAATGGAAGGAGGAAAAGAGAGTGGTTATTACCGAACTATGCACGGATATACAAAATGAACGCGGATTTCAAACATTTTATTTCAAACAAAACTGTATAGGACAGAAACAGATTCTACACATCACTGGACAGAGGGAGGGTTGGTCCTGTGGTCCTTGAGGTTGCATGCACTCAACACAAACATCAAAACGCTATCAGCTGGTCTCTAGTTACTGAATTCACAGCTTCACTCGGTGGCGTTCACTGGCACTTTTAGGCGTGCTTTTAAATGTTGAACTTTCTTCTATCTAGGGATGTGCAGAATGTGTTTCTGTCTTAAATCACTTTTTGAAATATTCGATTTCATTTTGAATAGCTTTGTACTGTAGTCATGCATCTGTTAAATTGAGGAATGTCCACTCTGAGGTCTGACCATCACAGTGGGATTTAGGTGCAAAACAGTTTTAAACCAAAACTAAAAAGTGTAATTTTTTCCACTTTGAGTCCATGTTGCAATTTTAAGACATCGCAAAACAATTGTTTTTTTGTCCAGCAGTTAACCATGTCTAGAAGTGTTTTCCTGTTATTTTTTCGTTATTTAAAAAACGAAAATAGGTGTCAACATTTAAAATAACATTCCCAGACACGTTGAGAACCACTGCCTTGGTTTTATCAGGTCCCCGACCCCTCTGCCGGTGCTGGATTGCTACCTGCAGACCGTATATACCTGTGAAGGCGTCCTTGTCGCGGTCCAGCGTGGTAAAGGGCTTGCCGTTGTGGCTGGTCAGCGAGTCGCCGGCGTTGCCCTGGTAGGTGCCCAGGCGGAGACGGTAGGCCTCGCTCTCCGACTCCAAGCGGAAGCTGCTGTACTCGGCGTACACCTTCTTCCCCACCCAGTCCTCCAGTTCCACCATCAGCTTGTAGTCGCCCTGCTTGGCCAGGATGTAGATGTTGTCCAGCCCCAGCCAGTACTCACCGTCGATGTTCCCAAAGCCTTTCTGTTGGAAGAAAAAGTAAATGTGTCCGGCTTCTGTGTGGATTAAGCTTGTGATGGATAACCGATATGACCGATATAACTCTACACTCACTTAGTGAGGCGTCATGAAGCCGGTTTTACGTTGGATATTTAATAGACGTTCACTACGGTTCCTGCAGTGTTTTCGTACGCGTGGATAGAGATGCGAGACACAGATGCTGTGGTGAGTTTATACCCGGACCCTTGCTCTTTTAACCATAGTGGCTTCATTTAGGGACCGTTAATAAACTACCGACCGAATTAAGACGGAACCATTTTTTTTTCAGTAGCTTCCGTATTAAGTGGCCCACTCGTTTAAAATCAGAGCAAAATTGTATTACTATGCTGTACAAATCAGACGCTATTTACTGCATTTTAGAGTGCTGTAATGTTATAGGCATCGTATCAGACTCGACCGATAATTGTTTTTGTTAAGTAATCGTCATTGGACCCATGCTTAGATTCGACCAATATTTACAGCCAGTATTTGACGTTAAATTCTGAGCACGCAGTGGAACCTTCACAAACAAAATCTCTTGTCTTTACGCGCTCAACTCGGCCTGCGCTCGCACATGAAATTTTTTTTGCCTCACTTAGCAAATGTGAGCTCGCACATGGACTGCCCCCCGAGCCGCGTACTACTGCTACCGCCCTTACTAGTATGTTAGGTAAGGTGCTCTCATCATACTTTTTCGTGTGGTAGCATGGACCTCAGGAAATAGCCAGGATTGTAGCTTAACGGCTCTCTACACACTAGGTAGTGCACATGCAGTGTCACACGTGCCCTATTTGACTTGGTACACTGCATAGGCCACAGTACGAGGTTGAAGTGCTCCGTCCTCGCTCCACTCTGCTTTCAGGCTCGCTTGGCTTGGTGCTGTGTTAGAAATGTCAGAACTGTGGCACTATTTTGGTACCAAAACTCTGAGGGCGCAGTGGAACTTTGCCGAGCAAAATGTCTTCTCAACTCTCAACCTGCGCTCGCTCGCGCTCGAGTCCTTCCTCATTCAACGGCATCGGCAGATATAGGCATGAAAAACTTCAGCATCGGCCGATAATTCACGTTGTGCATCCCTTATAGTATTGTTATAATAAAACAATATTTGGAAAAGAGTGAATATTACGTTTGTTTTCATGATCAGAGAGGCGCAAAATGGCTCCGAACTGATGCATGTCAAAAGCAAAAATGCCTGTTCCCTAGTCTTTTATAAAATATATATGTGAAGGTAAACAATTTCAGATTGGTAGGATACTTATTTTAATTCATAATGTTATACTGTGAATGCTGAATTCTACCGAATCGTCTCTCGCCCTGTGGATGGATGAGGCAGAAAGGTGTGATCCTGACAAAGCCGTGGAGGATTTCACGGTTGGAAAAGGGTGCGTGTCTGCGCTCGGTATTTAGCGACAGCCGTGTTCCGCAGTAATCGCCCGTGTAACTCCTGTGTGTGCAAAAAGAAGCCTAATCTTTGTGTGAACATGCGCACACACGTGCATCTTTTGGTTTCTTCAGCGCTCGAGCGGCACGTTCCGCTCCAGCCATCAAAAACGAAGACACGCTTAAAGGACGGCGGCGGGCCGAAAAGCACGGACTGGGTTTTCTCCAGCGTAATTGGCTTTTGCCACAGATTGCAGCGCTGCAAATAAACCTGGAACCCTTTTCCGCTTGGAAAAAAACGTCCGTTTCGTTTAAATCGCCGCGCCAGACGTGACCGCTGGTGGAAATTGTTTTGTAGCGTTTGTCTGCCGAAGGTGCGTCAGGGTTACGTCAAGAAAACATCGCGGTGGCGCAAGTTATCGCGTTCCTTCACGGACATCGACGCGGGACGGAGATTTATTCTGACAATTGTTGATTTTTGGTGACATTGTTTACGCATGTTTACATCTCTACCGCAGGGCTTTTATTTGGACCGCTCCACACACACTCTTAACCCCTCCGTCAATACAGATTTCGTCCGCCTAAAGAGAGAGCGAGACACTCGCACGTAATCTCGCTTACTCACTCGCTCTGACCACATTGTTCCTGGCAAATTTGGATTTATATCCCAGTGGAGAACAGTGAGCTTTTTGTCTCTGCTTTTAACCACTAATATGATAATGTGTGCGCTCCAAAACACAAACTCACATTTAATTCAATATACTTTTGGAGACATTCCATGTACATGAAGATGATTATGGTTAAATAAGCCTGTGGCTGCCCCTAAACCCTAACCATAATGGTAATGAAACTGAGAGGAGTTCTGCAGCTGTAAACCACACGGCTGGAGCCTGCGTCTCCTGTAATAGCGCTGTAAGTATGTTTAGACTGCGCTATGTGATAAACACTCATTACACTCTAGAGGCTTATCTACAGCCACCACAGTGTGCTCGGATTTAATCTGGTAAATGGTCAGCGTGTCTCAAGATACTCAGGAATCTGCACCGAGAGTCAAAAAACACAACTCTGTACCTCTAAGTGTAACTTTGGCAAACGTTGACAGAGCTACAAAACTCTTGCACTCAGAATCGTCCAGAGTTATTTTCTTGCATATTTTGTGTCCACCAAACGTGTTGAGAGTGGTCCCTTTAACCATTACATGCTTTTTAATGAGATTTTAAGATATAAGTGAGTGTCATAGTGAACACAGCACAGCACACAGTGCACCATAACCAAATGTGACCTCTGTATTTGACCCGTCCGTGAAGGAGCAGTGGAGAACTTTATTTTGGCAGCGCTCAGGTAGCAGTACTTGAGAACGGACGATACCTTGCTCATGAGTACCTCAGCGGCACATTTGCCAGTCCGGGACTTGAACCGGCAACCTTCTAATCACGGGGCGAACGCCCTAATCGTTGCCAACTGCCCCAAAGATTTGAGTTTGACTTTTACCTTGTAGTTCTCCCAGTTCCTGAAGAAGTTGACAGAACCGTCTTTCCTCCTCTGAAATACGGTCCAGCCTCCGTTGTCCAGTCCGTGCTCACACCAGGCCTGAATCAGCCTCTCACTGCCCTCGGCCTTCAGGAGGTACATCCCACTGGTGCTGTGCCCCGCCTGCCGCACCTGGAAACAGTCTCGGAATGGACCTGAGAGAGAGAGAGAGATAGAGAGAGGAAGACCCCCCCAAACCATATCAGTCTCTAATATTATCATCAGCTCTCACAAAGCGTTTTATACTTTCACAACGTGGCAGAGCTGCGATGCTGTTTAAATCGATTGCATTGATTTTGATTCCTTAAGAGGACGTCTAAGGGCCTGAGTCCACCAAACGGGGTTTTCCCAGGTGCCAGTGCCTAATTTTAATACAAATCCTATGAGCTTCATCGTTCAGAGCGCTAAGCGGGAAAAAAAAAACGCTTGAGGAGAAGGTTTTTTAAGTGAGTGATTATTTGTCATTGTGAACACACCACACCACAACCAAATGTGACCTCTGCATCTGACCCATCCGTGAAGGAGCAGTGAGCAGCTAACAAGCGCCCGGGGAGCAGTACTTGGGGACGGTACCTTGCTCATGAGTACCTCAGTGGTAACTTGACCGGCCCTGGATTCGAACCTGCGACCTTCTGATCACGGGGCGAACACCCTACCGTTACGCCAACCAGCCACAGTGCTCAGAACACTTCAACTAGAAAGGCATTCAACTTTTAGAACATCGCTGTACTCGTCAATGTCGCTTCTCTCTCGCTAGCCAATCAAAATCGAGGAATGGGCGGGACATACACCGTCAAGAACTCACTACAAGATGCCAATTTAAAGTGAAAGTGAGTGATTATTTGCCATTGTGAGGCGTTTTGCTAATTTAATGCTAAGTCATATTTAAATGAATATAGTGAACACAGCACAGCACACAATGACTACCTCCGTTGTACCTTAACTGGTCCGGGACTTGAAACGATAGCCTTCTGATCACGGGGACAACTCCTTAAACATTATGCTTTTTTTAGTGAGTAATCTTTTGTAATTGTGAACACAGCACAGCGCAGTACACCACAACCAAATGTGACCTCTGCATTTGACCCACTTGTGAAGTAACAGTGGGCAGTGCTTGGGGACAGTACCTTACTCATAAGTATCTCGGTGGTACCTTAACCGGTCCAGGACTTGAATCGACGACCTTCTGGTCATGGGGGCCAACTCCCTAACTGTAATGCTAAGACACTGCCCCTGTGAAGCATTTGTGTTAATGAATTTTTATTAGCATTTTTGTGGTAGAAAAGATTTCTCTGTAGAGAAATGAGAATCTAAACACAATAAAAACACTTCATATTTGTAATTATGTATAATTCATCATAAGTTGGTAGATTTTATTACAAATTGGAATTTCAGTTTTATTGAAGACTCAGTTAGACTGAAAGGCTGAGGGATTTGCAGTAGCAGTAAAGGGAGGTAGTGTATTTGAATACTGCTTTATCCGCAAACGTTGTTGGTTCCCGACCCGTACAATACATGCATTGCGGCCTGGTGAAAGCCATTCGTATCCCATGAATCCTCTCTTTTTTGCCAAAGTGAACACAGCCACATGGGGAGGAGGAGTGTGGTGTGAAAGAAAGGATCACACGTTCACCAGCCGGCTCCCCTGAACTGGAAGGTTTTATTCCCAACTTTTTGTCAAGTGACGCATTGATATTCATCTCCACAGCCAAGCGGCTATAACTTCTAACAGAGACGTACGTGAAGGTTAAGGGCTGTAAGAATGCGGCCGTGTTCTTCTGGCTTTGAGAGATCCTCTGTTCTCACTCAAGTGGCTCCCAAGAGAAAAACCCGAGCTGAAGTTCTACAAGAACTCCGTGTCCCGCATACTTCACCGACTCTTCAGTATGGCCCTGTCCAATCGCCCCTCCCCCACTATGCCCTACCCCTAGATTTTGAGTGCACTTGATTTGGAAGTGGCCCTTCAGACTTGGAGTCACAAAGGGAGGAGGTTGTAATTTTTGCCTAGGGAATGGGTCGTTTATTTTTAATGCACGAAATTTGCATCTCGTTTATTTTTCAGGTTTCATTAACGGCGCATGTTAAACAGGGCGGTGGTCGTCTGGTGGTTAGGATACTCGTCTCTGTACCAAGTGGTCGTGGGTTCGAATCCTACCTCCAGGGAAACTGTTCTTGAATTTAGGAAATGGAAGTCGCTCTGGATGTGCAAGGCTGTAAATATTATCTGACCCGCGTATTGTCGCTGTCACACACGAATTTACTTGCGTATTGTAAATAGCAATTTTCCAAAAATGTGCATTAAAACGATTCAGGGTCATATTTGCATCTTTGCTGGACTAAGGTTTCTGTTGAATTTCTCATTTTTTGCATGCATATTTATGACGTTGCCTTCCGTCCCCACGCCTGTAGCCGTGTTTCTGGTTTGCAAAGCATTCTGGGACTTTTAGTCTTCCTCTAGATTTGAATCAGTAACTGAAATCCCTTGATTCTACGAGCTTCGAACCAGAGTTGGGGGCTCGAGTTTGAGACTTGGACTTCATACTCGCCTTCAAAAGACTTTACTGTGCCTTTCGTGCCTCTGAGTAATACCCCCACTTGATATTATGCGCAACATCACGTGCGTGCAACCACCGATATTAAAACAACACTGAGCATCCTGTATCCTGTGGTGCAGAACAAAAAAGCGCACAAATATTTTAGAATACGTTTATGAACTTCACACACAGCTTTCGATGTGGTTTTTCACATTGTATTGAAAAAGCTCGTCTAGGTGAGCATACGCTGATTAATTTGAGACTTGAACTCAAGCACCAAGACTTGAGACTTGAACTCAAGAATAAAGACTTGAGACTTGACTTGAACTCGAGTACAAAAACGTGAGACTTGAACTCGAGTACGAAAACTTGAGACTTGGACTCGAGCACGAAAACTTGAGACTTGGACTCGAGCACAAAGACTTGAGACTTGGACTCAAGCACAGAAACTTGAGACTTGAACTTGAATTTGCGTACGAAGACTTGAGACTTGAACTCAAGCACAGAAACTTGAGACTTGGACTCGAGCACAAAGACTTGAGACTTGACTTGAACTCGAGTACAAAGACTTGATACTTGACTTGAACTCGAGTACAAAGACTTGAACATCTCTGCTTCGATCTGTAAAAGAAATGGGACACCTACTCTTTACAAAACGTGGGTGCAGGACCAAGGAATTTGGGACTGGGCCTAAGCCTCACTCTTCTAATGGAGCCGACATGTCCAGGGCTTTTCTCTCTCTCTCTCTCTCTCTCTCTCTCTCTCTCCCTCTTGTTCCAACCATCCGTCTTTCTCCCTCACAAGCTATCCCTGTACCATCAGCCTCCAGCTAAAGTCATTATCAGTCATGTAAGGGTGAGCCAGGAAAGACGGAGAAGAAGGAGGAGAGTATAGAGAGAAGAAAAGTGGGCGACTTACGTCCCACTGAAATCCCCTCCGGGCGGTGCGGTTGCTTATCTACGTGAATGGCAGCTTCCTGCATCGAGAGGAAGTCCTGCGATGGTTGTGGAGGTCCCACAGCAGCGAGGTTTTGCCCGAGGACATGTCAATGGACAGCATTGAGCTCTGAACAGACAAGCTTTTGTGCTTGAGAGGATTTTTTTTTTACATGCATTAAGTGGGGGTCTGGTTTTCTCAGCTGGGGTCCAGTAGGTCCCCTGAACGGCCAGCATGCATTAGAGCTGCTGTAGAAGCTCTGAACGCCTTTATCTCCGCTGTGTGTGTTTTGTCCCTGCATTCCTCTGGACCCCAGCAAATGGTGCTGGTGTTGGTGGTGGCCTAGTGGAAGAATACCTCAATATTAAGAGGTTGTGGGTTCAAATCCTATTTCCAGCACTTTCAACACTGGCCCGCTGTCGACCCAAGGAGACTGACCCTGAAATTAGGAAACGGAAGTCGCTCTGGATTAGAGCGTCTGCTAAATCTTGTAAATCTAAATGTAAATGCAAGTGACTAAAACTCTGCAGTGGTGACCATAAGACTGGGGCGTTGAATCCTAGGAGAGTGTAAAAAATACGCCATTGGTTCCCTGAACATGGCTCTGAAACATGAGTACTCTTATCGAAGGCATCTAGACGTCTTTTAGGTTTTGGACGGCATTTCACCTCTCACCCAAAAATGCTTTTTCAGATCTAAAAAATATACTGATGAGGTTAGGACCTTGGAAGTGTTCCTGACGGTTGATGACTCACCCTGCCATCCAGCAAGTTGTTATGGTCACACAGGCCAAGGCGTGAAATGAGGAGTGAGTCATTGGTGTTACATGAGCCAAGTTGTGAAACGAGGGGTGAGTTGTTAGTGTCTCCTGAGTCAAGATGTAAAACAAGGAGTGAGTCGTTAGTGTCTCCTGAGTCAAGGCATGAAACAAGGAGTGAGTCGTTAGTGTCTCCTGAACCAAGGCGTGAAACAAGGAGTGAGTCGTTAGTGTCTCCTGAGTCAAGGCATGAAATGAGGAGTGAGTCGTTAGTGTCTCCTGAGTCAAGGCATGAAATGAGAAGTGAGTCGTTAGTGTCTCCTGAGTCAAGGCGTGAAACGAGGAGTGAGTCGTTAGTGTCTCCTGAGTCAAGGCGTGAAACAAGGAGTGAGTCGTTAGTGTCTCCTGAGTCAAGGTGTGAAACAAGGAGTGAGTCACCTGAGCCGGGGTGTGATGCGTTTGAGACAGGACATGGTAGTTTGAGTGCTTGAGTTGAAGGAAGCTGGTTCTTGAAGACGTTTCGGCTCTCTTCTGAAAGGCTTCTTCCGGGAGTCCCAGCTTTTCATCCCCTGGTGGGGTTATAACCTTGGATGTGATCCTGAGAGTCGTTGCTTTAGAGTCGCGGGGTTAAATCTGCAACTCTCCATCAGTTTTTTAGAACTGAAGAACTTTTCGGATAACGGTTCAAACATCTTCAAGAATCTAAAAAGTCCACTTGCCTTTAATCCAAGCCCTCGAGGCTGCCGTGTCCTGGACGACAGAGAACCTACACAGGCCTAAGGCTCTAGAGAGACTGTCCCTGTAATTAGGAAATATAAGTCACCGCGGGTAAGAGCATCTGCTGCATGCCGTAAATATGACTGCATAAATGGTGATGTAGTGGTCAGACTCCAGCTTGTCCAGTGTAAACTGCGGTTCTAACCCTGTGTATTTTAGGTGAGGCAGGCATGCGCTTGTGTGCTATTAGTGGTAAGAACCAGAGCCGGGATGAGCCACAAAAACTCTGTGGATGCCGGACGAGTTTCCAAGTGAGAAATCTGAAACTGCAGCTTTGTGTGAAGGTGTTGCAACCTCCTGCCGAGAGCGCTGGCACGCAGGGATTCAGAGTTCAATGGGGTTGGACAATGTTAGGTACTGCTGATCCAAAACTGGAGACGCACACACACACACACACACTCTTCAATCCTGTCATTGCTCAGGGGTCATCAGGAGTGTAAGCGCTTCTCCTGATAAGATGGAAAGTGGAGCAGTGATGTTGCCTGTGGTTCGCGGGAGGGAGGGATTTGGGACGTGCTGGAAGTTTTCCAGCTGCTCTCTTCCCTCTCCCAAGGCACTGTTCTAATCTAACTTTGTAAATATGTTTCATATGTTTCTGCTAGGGCTTGGAACGTTGCTGATGCGTTAACGCTCGATTAGTCCGGAAACACGGTTTTGGGATATACAAGACAGTGGCTTGTGCTCAACTGAGATTAGGGACGTGCCGATCCAACATTTTCAGTTCTCATACCGATGCTGATACTTTGGGTATCGGCCGATCTCAAGTACCGATCCGATATCAGTTTTTAATGAATAAGTTGTGTTTCTCTGTGAGGAGGAGGCCGAGATTTTTCTGTTCTGCTTAAGGAAATACTTAAATACTCTTTTACTAACTAAAACAGTGTAATAATTACACACCCATATATGCCAAATGTATATGCTAAATGATTTATTATTAAAAAATGAATTAATTTGTTAATAATTATTTGTTTAAACACAGTTGTGTAATTAAGTGACCGTCCTTAATCCTGCGGAACACAGAGGTTGTGAGTGAGAGCTGGTGTTGTTAAGGAAATTAAACAGTATAACGGTGTGATTTTGGGCTTGTAGTGTGTTGTGTTGCTCGTTCTGTTCATTGTCATATCAATATGTAGGAATTGGTGTGAATGTTGAACAATAAACCAGCTTCACCACAGTCACACTTCCCATGCAGAGCAAATTGAGCGTGCACGCATTTACAGATCGGATCGGCGCCATCTCTAACTGAAACGTCATGAGTGATGAGTGCAGATAATGTGACGGATGAGGAGAAATCCCCTGTTGGACCGAATGTCAAATTTAGTTTTTGTGCAGATGGAACTTCAGGTAAAGATCAGGTGACGCTGCACGTACTGCGGTGGCGGATTTTTCATTATGGCAAGGTAAAACCTGAGCTGCTGTTTTCTTAACATGCGTTTCCTTATTCCACAACATTTATTTGTTTGATCTTTGTAACAAAACGAGCACTTTACTTCAGAGGTGCTACTAATCACTTTTAATATGCAGATTCCCGACACTTTCCACAGATAAAACACACTTTCACTGAAATAATAAACAATGAAGACGCCTAATCAAAAACCATCCAGTAGAAGAAATACAGTTACTGCAAAAATGTTTCTTCCAAAAAGGTGTCTGATGTGTGCTGCTGGGTTGTAGCTCTCTAGCTGTTATGTTGCAGCTTTTTAGTGATCCTACAAAACGCTCCCCCAACACTCTTCATGCTGTTATTTGTCTCTCAGGTACATTAGCAGCGGGCTCAGAGCTGCAGATTTTTTTTTTTTTAGAGCTGGCAAGTACACATCTGTTAGAGCACTTCAACGGTGTTGTGGCACTAAGAGCACCACCCGCATCCTCGCTTAATGTGCACGAGTCTCTTCTCTGGACGAGAAGTGTGAGAGAGTTCATTTTGGATTAGGGCTGTGCGGTACGACGAGAGACATCGGATGAGGAAATAAAAATGTTTATTGTTTCATATCATTTAGGTGAAAGTGGAAATGTTTGCTATAATATTTTCTCATCATGTGAGTGAGAGATTATTTGTCGTCGTGAACACAGCACGGCACGCGGTGACCACAGAAGCAGCCAAACTCAGGTCCTTGCAAAAACCTAAAAGCCTGCTCACACACGAATCATTGAGAAACGACATTTCAAGGAGGACGATCAGTCTCTTACCGTCAGACGACAGCGTGCCCTGCGGCGGTTTGGGGGCGCCCAGCGGGTCGGCGGTGGGCGAGGCGTCCATGCGGGAGGAGCCCCGCGGGAACGCCCGGTTGTTGTGGTCGCGCTGGATCTCGTTGGTGAAGCGGTTGTTGAAATTGTTATTTGCCGGGATGCTCTCGGGCACCACCTGCACCAGCGGCGGCACGGCGGGAAGGTCGTAGCCCCGGCCGTAGCCCCGGCCGCAGCGCTCCTCCAGCGCGGCGATCAGCACCGACTGGTTGTTGACGGTGCCGGCCAGCACGGCGAAGCGCACCTCCAGCTCCTTGTAGCGCGAGGCCAGGCGCAGCATCTCGGAGGTGACGTTGAGCACCCGGTTCTCCAGCTGCGCCAGTTCCAGCGAGTTGTCCCGCTTGCGGATGATCTCGTGCAGCAGCTGCATGTAGAGCTGCGTCACCCGCGAGTTCATGTTGCGCGACTCCTTGCGCAGCAGCTTCATCTCGTTCACCAGGTTGCCGTCCACGTCGGCCACCAGACGCAGCGTCTCCATCTCGCGACGCTGCTTGGACAGCGCCTCCCGCAGCTCCGAGAGGTCCATCCTCGTCACCCGGTCCTTGTCTGGCTCGGGGCCCGTGGCCGAGGCGCAGATCGGGCCGGTGATCTTCTGCTGGGGGATCAGGAAGGTGTAGGCGCACTTTTTGGGGTCCTCGGCCGACGACGACGTTGTTGCTCGGCGGTGACGCCGCGAGGCAGAAGCCGGGTCGACGCCCGACGATCGGGAGACGACGAGGGTGGACAGAGAGAGACAGAGCAGCAGGACGATCACGTTCCACACTTCTGACCTCATGTTTGCTTAGTTCTTTCCTCCTTCCGTGCTTCCTTTCTTTAAGACTTCCTGGTTTTTCGTCCTGACGTGAGAAGGTTGAGACGTTCCCCCTAAAACGAGCAGTGAGAACAGGAGTTAGGGGAGGAAAAGTTTCATCGCAATATAATGTTGTGTTGATTTGGTGGATGACGTTTTTGACGTGTGCACAGTTTTGCACAATTTTTTTCAGAAAAATTCTGATGTAACAATACATTGATCGGCTCAGTGCTTTTAAGTGACTGATTGTCATTGTGAACACAGCACAACACAGTGCACCACAACCAAATGTGAGCTCTGCATTTGACCCATCTGTGAAGGAGAAGTGCGCAGCTTTTTTGGCAGTGCTTGGGGACGGTACCTTGCTCATAAGTACCTCAGTGGTACCTTTACCTGTCCGGGACTTAATCTGGCAACCCTCCAACTGCGGAGCCAACTCTCTGACCGTTACGCTACAACCTGCCCCTAATAAACAAGCCCATAGCATTGATCCAAAAATGGATCGTACATCATAAATAATGTAACTAGGGATGCATGTTTGTATCGGCATTGTATAGGAATTGGCCGACAATTGCTTTAATTGTCCGATAATCGGACCGAAGCTTAGATTTCCCCAATATTTTCAGCCGATATTTGATGACGCATTTATTGTACATTGGAAAGGTCACACCTCCACATGCAAAATTTTAAATATCTCAATGGCGTGTTTGCCTCTTTTAGTGAATGTGAGCTCGCACATGGGCCGCGTCCCGAGCCGCGTATCACCGCACTTAATAGTATGGTAGGTGACTCGCTCTTATCATACTTTTCTATGTGGTAGTATGCATCTCAGGAAATAGCCAGGGTTGTAGCTTAACGGCTCACTATGCACTAGGTAGTGCACATGGAGTGTCACACGCGCCTTATTTGACTTTGTACACCACATAGAGCGGGAAGTGACTTTTTCTTAAAACGTTGTGCACTATGCTGCTAATGCTCCGCTCTGCTTTCATGTTTGCTTGACTTTGCCGTTAATTTTGTGCCAGATTGGAACTATAATATACTCGTATATTCTCGACTCATTTATCGGCCTCATCCTCATTTGTGGCCCTCCATGGCAAAACCAGTCACTTCGCTCAAATTTTCAAAATTCAGTTATAAAGGCATAAATCAACCTTCAAAACAATATCTACAGTATATCGAATGAATGGGACGACATATGACTGAGATATCAACATTCAAAGGAGTCGGGTTTCTCCTGTCACGCCAAGTGAGAAACGGAGAAATCTGCCTTTGAAGTTGACTATCGCCGTAGCACTCACAGACGCTTGGTGCGGTCGCGGCTACGTTTGCATTTACGCTAGCCTACGCTGCATTCACAGCCACACGGATAGCCTACCTGCGTTAGGTTAACTGAACTCGGGAGACGAAGATGGATTCCGGAGAAATATCTTCACGCTAGTCAACCAGTGGATTTACCGTAAATATTGAAGTAGAGCGGTCAAAACAGAAACTTTTAACATTCTGCTGGAATTGAATTCCTCACCTCAAGAAAGTCACGTTTTTAGGATGGAAAGGGTAAGTTTTCCAGCGAAATTTATTCACAACAGTACAGTATAGACCTTCCACTGTTTCAAAACACTAAAAACAAAAAATCCAACATTTTACCCTACGCAACATAAACGCTCGTTTTTCTCGGAAACCTCCGTTGCAACAAGCGACTGGTTTTGCCGCGCAGAGTCACGTTTATCGGCGTCTGCAAATATCAGATGTTGGCATCGGCTGATAATTCCGATATCGTGCACCCCTAGTAACGTTGTAACTTTTAATAAGCGTGATAACACAGACTACTGAGGGCCACAGCTCAGGAGTATAAATGTGAGTACATCTGTGCGTCTTCACAGGTCCCTGTAATCCACAATGGCAGCAAGAATGTGTGAGATTCCCAAGTCCTGACATGTAAACAGAGTTAATGGAGGTCGTGTGTGGAGTGTGTGGTCACGCCAGGCGCTGATTAATGGCACGCTAGAGTGTGTTTTTCAGGGCTGGCTTCTATAAAAGATCTGCTGTAGGTACTGTTCTTGACCTTGGCAAAAGAATCATCATCATTAGTCGGGAACAATTTTTCCGTTTCCACACATTTCAGGACGTCAGACTCCGCTGCTTTATTTTCCCCTCTTGCTGTTGCCATGACCACCTCCTCCTCCTCCTCCTCCACCTCTACACATCACCCTGCTTAACCTCTCAGCTCATAGGCGTTCGCACCTTGACCGTCACTCAGCCGCTGTGAAAATAAACGGCTTTTGCCAGTTCTAGGTTCCGACTTGACCCTCACCTGGCCAGTGTGCCTCTCAGCGCCTGGCTCTCCTCATGCTCGGGCTGATTTTAACCCTTCTGTTTAGTCTGTAGTCAGCAGGACCAGGATTTCTGTCACACTCACTACACTGCTGCCGGCGCCAGTGGTCAGTTTGGAACCGCTGCCTTGTTTTTCCACTTAAAAAAAAACGCTGTTGTTATGTCAAAATATGCTACCCCTCGAACCGTGCTGCCTAACGTATCTACACATGCACAGTAACACGATCGTGCAGTTTCCACGCCCATAAATCCGAGCTGCCTTGGTGTTGAGACTGTAGTTGACGGTAAGTAAAATATTTTAAATGGTCATAGTATCATCATTCCCCCCCCCCCCCTCTCTCATCCTCCATCCCTTCCTCCCTCTCTCTCTCTCTCTCTCTCTCTCATCCTCCATCCCTTCCTCCTTTCCTCTCTCTCTCTCTCTCTCTCGTCCTCCATCTCTTCCTCCTTTCCTCTATCTCTCTTCTTTGCTCTCTCGCCACCCTTCTTTTCCTCCTTCTCTCTCTCTCTCTCTCTCTCTCTCTCTTTCTCTCCTTTCTCCCACTCTCTCTCTCTCGTTCCTCCCTCATTTCCTCCTTTCCTCTCTCTCTCCACCTCTCTCTGCCCCTCTCTGTTGTTCCTCCATCTCTTCCTCCTTTTTTTTCTCTCTCTCTCTCTCTCTCTCCCTCCCTCCACCTCTCTCTATCTCTCTCTCTCTTCTTTGCTCTCTCTCAACCCCTTCTGTTCCTTCTTTCCTCCCTCTCTCCTTTCCTCACCCCCCACCCATTCTCTCTCTCTCTCTGCCTCTCTCTCTCTTCATTCACTCACTCCCCCACTCTCTCTCTCACACACTCTCAGTGTCTCTCTCTCTCTTTCTCTGTTCTTCTTTCTCTATTATTATTCTCTCTGCCTTTCTTCCTTCTGTCTCTCTCCCGCTCTCTTCCTCTCCCTCTCTTCTGCTTCTCCAGAAACTCTCCACTTCATTGAGTCTGGAGCTTCACAGGAACGATGCACGCGTCAGGTTCTTTGTGAGCGGTGTGCACGCGCAAATTTTTCTTTCTTGAACTTTCCTTTTTTCCTCTCTCTCATCTCGCCGGCAGACTGGAGGAGACTTGATTTCTGCCTTTTCCACCTGCAAGTCACAGATATGAAGCCACAGTCCATACGTTGCTCCGTCTGAAGCTCACACTTTAGATCAAACCGACGGCAAAAAGCTCTGATGCGTTCTGACAAATGAGGTCAATAGCGGGGAAAAAAAACGATTCCAGATGGAGGGAGGGAAGAATAACGGAAATGAAGCAATTTTTAGCATGGAGTAAACTGGTGGAAACTCTACGGGAAAGAGAAAGAGAAAGAGAGAAGGAGGAATGTGGAGGTAGGGAAAGTGGGTCAGATACGTAAGGCTGATTCTGGCCACTCTGCTAATCGAGACACCTGGCTCCGAGATGGTCTGCGTGAGACCAAACACTCACTGATTCCTTTTTCTTTAATAAAAAAAACAATCCCCTTCAGTCGTTCCCGTCCTCTATCTGGGAACTGTCTTGCTCACTCCGATTAGTGCTGACAGCGTGTCCAATGGATACTGAGACAACTGGATCACAGTTCGGTGTTTTTCACAGTCAACTTGGGAGAAAAGAGAAAGAGAAGCCAAATATTTTGCCGGCTGTTTCGTAACAACAGATGTGGGTGCGCTGCCAAAGCAAAAAGACTCTCGCTTCTGTTTGCTGTCTATTTATTTAATTTTATCTCTTTGCTCCGTCGCTCCAGGCTGCGTGATGGAGGGATGGGGTCTTTATCCTCATTAATGAGCATTAATATTCCTCTGATGTTATTCTAGCTGGAGTTGATTCACTCCAAGATGACTCCTTGAGGGTGTGACGAGTGAAGTGTGACTGGTTTTTAACTAGTCGTGCAAACTCACCGGTGGCGGTGTTCTAGTGGTTAGGATCCTCACCTCTGGACCATGAGGTTGTGGGTTCGAATCCTGAACAAGACCCGTAACCCCAAGTTGATCCAGGGAAACTGTCCGCACACGTTTTTTTAAAACCCCAGTGCTTAGAGCACTTCAAGTTGAAATACGTTCAACTGTTACAGTGGTCCCCAAATGGCGACCCACGGGCCAGATCTGGCTCGAGCAAGAGATATACCCGGCCCCTCACTCCCTATGGACACTCCCTGTCCTGACCTGTGATTAGTGATCTCCACGTAGTGGGTTGACGTCTCCGCTAGTCATTAAGAGTGAGTGAAATCGTAACCATAACAGACTTTGAACTTACCAGACATTATATTCATTCCTCTGTATGTGAAATTATTTCTGACTGATTCCGTGCACAAAAACTGAAGTAATCGCGCAAAAAGACATATTATTCGCGATGTAAACACGTGTTGGCGCTCGCGACTCATGCCAAGATGCCATTTCTCTCCATTGTAAAGATAATCTCTTACGTCAGCTAAACTGTCGATCTCAAAGGAACGTGTTTACATGAAATAGGAACGAACGCGGAAGTGGCCGATGACGCTTTTCGTAACTTAGCAACAACATGCACTGAGAGAAGCGCGGCGAAGGTGCTCTGGAAGTGTGCCTTTGACCGCTCTCAGTGCAGAAACCACGTTTGGTGGACACAGGCCCTAAAGGATGCAGTAAGGATTCGGAGCACTCCCGGGAGTCTCCATTCCCACCCGTCTTATGGTCATCGACTCACTGCACAAGCAGATCCATGTTCCACCACGGCCTCCGCTAAAACCTCGGCAGCTTTTATCTGCTCTGTTGGCAGCTGTGTCCATCGCAGATTTTTTGTTAGTTGGATTTAGTTTTGTCGTTGCTAAGCTAAGGGGTTGGCCCCGTGATCGGAAGGTCGCCGTTTCGATTCTCGGACCGGTAAAGGTACCACTGAGGTACTCATGAGCAAGGTACCGACCCCAAGCACTCAACATGGCTCATGTCAACAGCCCACTGCTCCATCATGGATGGGTAAAATGCAGGGGGTCACATTTGGTTGTGGTGCACCGTGTGCTTGTGCTGAGGTGCGTTCAACATGAAGAAAAAATCACTCACTTTCACTCTCAAAAGAAGCACTAGCTTCTGGTGAGAAAGGAGTCAGAACACACAGTCCCTCTTTTCCACTGCACTGATGCCAGAACTGGAGCCGGAGCTGAAGTTGGGAACCGGCGGGAACCGGCCCAAATTGGAACCTAGTGGAAGCTGGGTGATGACACAGTCTTACTTCGCCCACTTCTCCTGACATGGTGACATCATGGGTTCTTGATTCCAGACCACCAAAGTTCCGGTGCCGGATCAGAGCCCGTTTTCGCAGCACTGGCCCCAATTTGTTTTTCATTTAACAAAACGTTTCAGTTTCTAAATTGAGAACTGGCACTGATACTAGCGCAGTGGAAAAAGGCTCACACTCTATTGGAGTTTGTTGCGTATGAGACTGCGTAGCTACTCAATATTAACAATATTTGGAGCAGAAGGGGGCGGCACGGCGACGCAGTGGTTAGCGCTGCCGCCTCTCAACACGAAGGTCCTGGGTTCGAACCCCGGGGACGGCCGTAGGGCCTTTTCGTGTGGAGTTTGCATGCTCTCCCCGTGTTTGCGTGGGTTTCCTCCGGGCGCTCCGGTTTCCTCCCACGGCCCAAAGGCATGCACTATAGGTTAATTGGTGACTCTAAATTGGCCTCCATTAGGTGTGAATGTGTGTGCGATTGTGTGAGTGTGTGTGCCCTGTGGCGTGTTGGCGCCTACCCAGGGTTGTTCCCCGCAAGTTCCCGGGATAGGCTCCAGCTCCCCCGCGACCCCAGCTGGGATTAAACGGTTCGGATAATGACTGACTGACTGGGGCAGTAGGTGGTCTAACGGTTAGGGAGTTAACCCTGTGATCGGAAGGTCGCCAAACTGCTCCCTGATGTCACTGAACTTGTCTTTGAGCTGATACGTTTGCGCTCGGGTTGCTCGATTTTTGGCTTCACAAGCCATCAAAGTCCAATTCCTTCTCCCGCGGTTCTTGGGCACAGAATCAAGAAGCTTTATTACAGCGTGTGGAAGCAGTTTTACAAATACTGAACTGTGGTGCTGCGGTGGCTTTCAAGGTTTTAGGCCACAAACCAACATCCACCATCTGGAATTCTGGGGTTTGGTCCTTGTAGTGGTCTGCTCGAGTACCAGGATGACGGACACGTAGACCAGCGCTTTACAAACAGACTATTTTAGTTCGTGGAATTTTTCAGCATAATTAGGTTTTGAAATACTCGTCATAAGTTTTCATCATCTTCCACCAAACAAAGCCAACGCAACACTTCATCCCTTCCGGCGGTTTTCTGTTTGTCATTATGTCACCGGCCCTGTGAGGGAGCATGCATAGCGTGTGGTGATGTCACTGTGATCTAACTCTTCTCTCATGGCCTGCTGTTTTTATGCAGGTTGTAAAAAGTTGTGTACATTTGCAGTTCTGATTTTTAGAGCCGTCCACAAACAAATAGTTCTGAGAAAGGCGAGTCTGCTCTTCATCTTGCTGTAGTTTGTTTGTAGTGTTGTGCCTTCGTGCAGTTGTGGCTCTACCCGGGGTGTGTGTGTGTGTGTGGTCTTGTTATTTACGGGGTTCTCGTTCAGTCTTTTATTGTGTCCCTCTTTTAATGCCGCACTCCTCCTTCGTGGATCTTGAGTCTGGTATAAAATCTGTGAGTTGTGTAAATGTTTTCTTGTGTTTCTAATAGAACGCAGTTTGCAGGTGTTAAGCGGAGACGAGCTGATCACCTGGTTAAACACAGCAGAGAGAGATGTGGGCAGAGAGACACACACACACAGAGTGAGAGTGAGACATGGATAAAGTGAAAGAGACTGAGAGAGAGAGAGAGAGAGAGAGAGATACTGAGTGACAGAGTAAAGAGAGTGAAAGAGAGACATAAGGAGATTGAGACAGAGAGAGACAGACACCATGAGATAAAGAGTGAGAGTCAGACAGAAAGTGAGACAGACTGAGACAGTGATATACAGAGAGAATGAGACACAGAGCGAGAGAAAGTGAGATGCTGAAAGAGGAAGAGATAGATAGAGAGAGAGAGACAGAGACAGTTTGAGATAGGGAGGGAGAGTGAGAGTGAGTGAGTCGGAGTGAGAGAGAGACTAAGATAGTGCGAGATAGAGAGAGAGACAGAGTGAGAGAGACAGAGAGTGATGTAGAGAGAGACAGAGAGTGAGAGACAGAGAGAAAGAGACGGAGAGTGAGAGAGAGACAGAGTGAGAGAGAGAGTGATGTAGAGACAGAGAGAGAGAGAATAAAAGAGACTGAGCCATAGTGAGAGAGAGACAGAGTAAGAGAGAGAGAGAGACAGAGGCGGAGACAGTGTGAGATGCAGAGACAGGGCGACTCTGAGAAAGTGCAACAGAGAGTGAGACACAAAGAGTTACATAATGATGTCATGACAATAAGAAATATTTCCTGAGGTTCTGAGGATTTGGCAGCTGTGTCAGTCAGCAAATTACCACTGAACTGTACCATTCATCTGATCATGAGGCGTTCCACACACACACACACACACACACACCTCCCCGCTGGCCGAGCGTGATCACAAACACACCTGAGTTATGGTGGGTGGGTCAGCAGTGAGAGGGATTTGGATCAGACTTGTTTCTTTTTATCCGTAATGTATTTCCCAGCCTCTAAAGCAGCGGCAGCAGCAGCAGAGATTTCCACATCTGGACATCAGACTTTCAAAGGAGACACACACACACACTGCTGGAGAGTGAAGGACAGGAGCTGGGGGATGAGAAGGAAAGAATGAGGGATCATAAAGAAGAGAGGAGATGAAGGAGTGCAGTATTACACACACACCACCTCTATCTATC